>CM077256.1:3085545-3283045 GCA_039654775.1 Spinibarbus caldwelli
GGTTGTTTTTCACCAGGAACACCATATTAGACAGATTTTCAGGACTTTTAAGGGTTAATATATAATATTGGTCATATTGTGCACAGCTAGTGCACATCATTTCAAAAGGAAAAATGTTCGCCTTCAAAATCGTTCATCAAAATAACTTTTCAAGTTCCCTCAAGGCTCAATTCTAGTACGTAACATCCACTTTTCACAGTCCCAGCAATCCTGATGAACCAAATCAAGCTCTGTCCTATTTTTTCTTATTGAATATCTTGTTTTACTCAGAAATACATCAGATTGCAGAAGTAAAAAGGGTTGCAAATGTTTCATGTTGATCTTAAAATGCTCTTGATGTAACATTAAAGGTTCTTCAGATCCGCGCATTTGCTACTGGCATCGTCTGTTAATGCCAAAAAAGCTATAAGATCTTTGAAGAACCAGAATTTAGATGTTTTATAAAGAATAAGTGTCTCCTATGGCATCAAGACAGGAAAAATACTTTTTTTTTTTTTTTTTGTTCCAACTGTAGCCTTTATCATGTCGAAATTTTAAAACTTTAGTTCCCACATGCTCTTTAGAGCTTCTGTTAATGTGCAGCACCATGCAAAATACAAAGTCCCAGTAGATCAGAAAGAACAGAGCTGATGTCTTCATATGAGTTCCCTTTGAGCAGAAGATGTTGAGGTCCCCGGGCGGGATGTAGTGAATGAGACGCCCCCTGCTGGGTGGTCAGTGTGACATCTATGCCCGCTGATCCTGAGCATTTCTTATCTAGAACCTGTCTTGTGTGAGAGAGAGAGTGACTTGTACTAGTCAGTCATGTTATACGGTGCGTGTGTTTGTAATTTTAGCATATGCCAGCTGTTTCACATGTGTGCTACATGCTCAGACAAGAGGCAAAGGAAGAGTAGGCCTCCTCAGCCCCAATTAAAGTTCACAGCTGTGTGTCCGTGTCACCATGACGGATCCACAGCTGAGAGTTTCCATACTCACATCTTGAATGGACTTCCTGGGCACTTAAAGGGACAGTTCACCCAAAAATGTAAATTCTGTCTTCATTTACCTGTATGAGTTTCTTTCTTCTGTTGAACACAAAAGAAGATATTCTGAAGAATGTTGGCAATCAAACAGTTGATGGTAGGGTGAAGTCAGCTAAAATGGGCCACGTTTTGGTAAATGACTTATAATACCATCAAATAAGCTATGCATGAGATCTAATGATATTCTTATAAATTAGCATGGGTCTCTTAAATATATTTATATTTTTAAATGTGAAAAAGTGTAAAAGTTTTAAAATGATGAGAGTTAGAGTATCAGCAGGTACCTTCTTGAGCCACGGCACAACATTCAGGTAAAATGGGCCAGATGTTCAGTTCAAATGGGCTAATGTAAAAAGAGAACAACACAGGTAATTTCAGCTTAAATCATTTTATTTTTACCAGTAAATTGACACTATTGTCTTTAGTGTGCCATAGCAACAACATGAATGTATTTCATTAAATAGAAAGTTGAATGAATATTTAATTAAACAATGCAATTCCAAATGAACTGATCATGTTGTATAGGTGTTTCTGTGCACTGGTGTCTTTTGTGTGTGTGCATGTATGTGTGTATCATGCTTGTATTTTTTTTAAGACTGTTAAGCTTTTGTATGGATACATATCTACAGTAGGCCTATAAACCTATTTTCACCCTCAATTTCTGTGTAAAAGTATGTGTGTGTGTGTGTGTGTGTGTGTATGCAGTCCATTTTACTGACATCTTCCTTTCTTTCCCTTTCTCTTCTCTCTTCTTTTCTTTCTGTTTCCTTTCTTTGCTTGTCCTCCTGCCATACTGTCTGCAATGCATTTTTTTTAAAGACTGTTACGATTTTGTATGGATACATATCTAGGCCTATAAACCTATTTTCACCCTCACTTTCTGTGTGTGTGTGTGTGTATGTGCAGCCCATTTTAGCTTAAAATTGTGGCCCGTTTGACCTTAACCAGCCATTTCTACCTAAAATTACCTTTTTTCACAAAAATTGAAGTTTCTTTTATTAATTAAACCTTTTTATTTGAAAGAGCATGTCAAAACATTGTTCATAAACCTTTGCTTTGTTGGTAAGCTTACTTAATTGCTTAGTACCCTTATTAGTGATTAATGAAATTTACTATGTCAGGCTCAATTTCCTTACAATTTCTCTGACAAGCTTCATATAACACTCTGCCCTGCCCGCCTTAAAAAACTCAGACCAATAAAAATTATTGTTACATGTCAACAAGTGTTGAAGCAACAATGCAAGGTCAGTTATTGTGATTTTCTGTAAAAATTTAAACATATATGATGCTACAACCTTATTTGGTCCATTTTACCTGATAGCCCATTTTAGCTGACTTCACCCTAGCCATTGACTTCCATTATACTATGGAAGTAAATGGCTACCATCAACTGTTTGGTTACCAGCATTATCTTCTTGATATAAATAATGGCATAATAATGACAGAATTAAATTTTTTTTGGTGAACTGTGTCTTTAAAGTCAACATACAATAGCATTTACAACCTATTTTACTTCTTAAATATGGTGTGAAACAGGATATTCAACAAGCAAATTGAATATAAAAATGTTAATATGACAATTAAGTGCAATATCTGAATGCAGCACACTTGCTGAACTACATTAGTGGTCGACCGATACTGATTTTTTTTTATGGTCTGTGCCGATATCTTAGAAATGACGCTGACCAATGGCCGATATAGCCAATAATATCACACTAGTAAAAGAAAGTAAAAACACATGTACAAGAAATGCTAAAATTAAATGTATTTTTATTTTACATAATATTTACTAAATTAGAAATAGTTCGAAAATTATTATTAAAAAATAATTTGAACTGGATAAAAAATAAAACTATAAATCAGCTATCAAATTTAGCATCTTTTAAATTCTGTAACCTAGTATAGTTTCTTTCACAAATAAATAAATTTTTAAAATGAATTTAAAAAAATGAAACAATCTGGTAAGTCTGTGTGCAATCTGAACAATATTTTATCAAATAAAAACAAGAAAATTTACACAGTACAGAGTGATTATGACATGATTACGACTGGATTTAGAGCAGCACTGTTGAAAAATCAAGGAAATTTGTCAATTGTGCAATAGCCTTTACTAATAAAATCAAATGCTGTAATGCTTTTTTGTATGTTTACTCTCCTTGTTTGATAGTTCTAATTATTTATTAGTTAAACAGAGACAGTAAACTAATGGAGATTGGTATTCTCTGCGCTGTCAAAATACAAGCCCTGCACGCTGTCAAAATACAAGTCCTACTTCTGACACATCAGCCAAACAAACAAACAAACAAAAACCCTTATTGGCCTATGCCGATAATGGAAAAAATGGCCGAAAATATAAAATGTCAGCCGATATATCGACCTTGGGAATATATATATATCGGTTGATCACTAAACTTCATACCTTCGGAAATCTACTGACTGCTGACTATCTATACACAGAAGAATTTATCAGGGGGTTTTTGGCAGGAGGTCCGGTGGGCTTGCTGGACATCTGAGAGCTCCAGAGCCACCTGCGCTTGGCACACTGATCCAGCAGCATATGCCCATTGAGAGGAGCCAGAATCACACAGAGAAACTCACGTGACCTTTAGACCAGGCCAGGTCACATGGTCAGCTCTGTGTTGTTCTATGTTGTTCCATGTTCTGTGTAGATTCACAAAATCACCCAAATCAAATTTAAGTAATCTAAGTTGTGAAAACTCCTGCATTTTTTCATATCACAGAAAACCAAAGTAAAGTCTATATGTATTTTTCCCCCCAAATATCGTGAGGCCCTAAAAGACTGTAGATTTGACATGAATATATCTGCTGCTTTTAGGAGTGCGCTAGCATATTAGCCTAAAACACATAGACTAAAAGCCAGAAAATGTGATTTCAGGAGGTCTGTAGTGCATTACTTTGTCCCTGCTGTGCAACTGCTCTATTAAAGATGTTCAAGGTTTGGATTGGTCATGCACTGAATAAAGCTCACTCTCACAGTCCGTGATGGATCACCTGCATCGGCTCCTCGGTCACACCTGTGTACGCTGTGAGCTTCACTCGTGCATGAAGACCCCCTGGGACCACCTAAACCTCGGCATCAGAGGACCCAATTATCCGTGATTCCAGACACATCCTCATGGACGGCTCGAGGAAGCCAGGGGAAATTAGCCATGCCGAAGGCCGAAGGCTCAGCTCAGGTACGTGATGTGGCAGATGAGACCGATCCTCCTTCAAAATGCGGCAGACGTCGTATGAGAGCGTTTAATCCCACAGAGGGTCCCTAATGAAGGGTGAACACGCACAAACTACATGATTCATCACATCACAGGCCTCGACTCCCCACATCAAGGGCACCACAGCTACATCTTGAAACTCAAACTAGAAAAATCTGGAATGAAATGCAATTATTTCCATCCAGTTTGACTGAGTTAGATGCAACTACATGTTTATTCCGCCACTGACAGTTGTTGAGTTTAAATCGCAGTGGAGCATATAATGGAGCCAAATGGACACTTATTGGCTACTAAAGGTCAGTGTGATCTGAAGAGTCTTCACACTTTTAAGGAAGTGTTTTAATGATGTGTTAATGGTGCTGTAAAACAGGGGGTTCAAAGTAGGGTTCAGGGACTCATGAAAAATTTCAGTAAAAAAAAAAAAATTAAGTAAAACTTGACTGAATTTACAGAATTTGACACTGTGTGTTCCGTTCTGTTTTTACATGTTTTACATTCTGTTTTAAATGTGCAATAATAATAATAATAATAATAATAATAATAATAATAATAATATTGTTGTTGATGTTGTTGTTTTATTCTATAGACAATAGGAAATAAAAATAAAAATGTTATTTTACCCTACATTGTCATAAGACAATGTAGACAAATATTTTTTTATGAATAATATTAATAGTATTATTATAATTCTATAGTTGTGCTATACAATTATTTTTATTTATAATACTAACATTTTTTATAAATAGTTGAGTTTTTGTTTTACACTACAATAATATTGTTGAATATTTTGATTTAATAATAATCACAATAAAAAATACAAATAAATTCTATTTACAGAATATGGCACTGACTGTTCTATAAGGAGAAGAAGATTCAAAAGAGATCGAATCAAAAATTAAACACTACTTTTATATTTAAAATTTTGTTGTTGTTTTTTTGATTAATGGATTAATGGAATAAAAAAATGCATTAAGAATGAAAAATAAGATCTGTTATGATTTCATGCTGACTCTCCACTTTAAAGTGGAAAAAATTACTTTTACTTCTCAGAAATGTGAATTTATAATGCTTCTTTGAAACAAACCACCTTGAACATTTATAATTGAAACCAAGAGTCAGTTCAAAAATATTCATAATTACTTCATGAAAGATCCCACAGAAATATCACTGAGGCTCAAACTGACTTTTAGGACAGAGGCAGAAAAAACAAAAGGTCATGGGTTCAATTCCCAAGTAATGCATGAACTGATAAAATGCAAACTTGAATGCAATAAAAGTCAGTTTGGATAAAAGCGCTTGCCAAATGCTACTGAAACAAATAGTACATTCCCTCAATATGCAAACAGTTTGGTACCTTTTCCCATTTTTTTCCAAATACTTTTAACTTCAAATTAAAGTATGAGCATTTACATTTATTCATTTAGCAGCTGAAATATGGTGATTCATCTCAGAGCTGGTTCGCTTTAAGTCTTTGAATTCCCTGTGGAGAAAATGAATGAGAAAAACAGGGCTGTTGAAGAGGTGGGCGGCCACTGTTGAGCTTTATTGAGAACATAATCGCCTCTGGCCTTCATATTGAGAGGGTGAAAGGTTCTGGATGGGGTCAGTTGAGTTTAAACGTTTGACCGCTCTCTTTCTCTCTCATGCGTGCAGACATCTTCTACAGTGTTTAACCTACATGTGTGCAACTGTCTGTCACTGCGCAGGATCTGTCTCTCTCTTCTCCTCTCCGTCTGTCTTTCATTAACCCCCCACGCCCTCAACGCTCTGTTTTTCCAGGGTGCCTCTTGCTTTCTCTCTCTCAACGGTCCAGTGGCGTATGAACAGCTGCCGGTTCGCCTGAAACTCTTTCTGGCCATCATGCGTTCACCAGCAGACACTCAATCCCATTCAGCTGTTTTCAGCTCTGCATGATCCATTTCTGGCAGTGCGGATGAGCGCTTGCTCACTCGGACCGTTAACGTACTGTACGCCTCAAACTGTCATTTGATAATAAAACATGAGGGGACAGAATGAATGCTAAACACTACATGAAATGATTCAGAATGCATTTTGCCACTGAAAATATGATTAAACAGAAAAAAAGCGGATGTTCCATATATCAAATCAGAACTTTTCTTGAGCGGAAAGACTACAGAAGCTGATGCACAGAAACTTCTGTTCTAAAGATTTGACATGCTATAAACTTAAAGAAACCAAAAAGCCAAAAACCAATCTGATGGACATCAAAAACCTTTTAAAATCAACATAAAATAGCAGTTTTTACCCATTTTACCTCCATAATGGGACACACACTACCGTTCAATATTTTGATCGTTAAGATATTTTAACGTTTTTGAAAGAGGTTGCTTATGCTCAACAAGGCTGCATTTATTTGATGAAAAATACAGTAAAATCAATAATATTGTGAAATTTTATAACAATTTAAAATACCTGTTTTCTTTTTGAATACATGTTAAATTGTAATTTATTCCTGTGGTGCAAAGCTGAATTTTCAGCATCATTACTCCAGTCTTCATTGTCACATGATCCTTCAGAAATCACTCTAATATGCTGATTTGATGCTCAAGATGCATTTCTGATTATTATCAGTGTTGAAAACAGTTGTGCTGCTTTATATGTTTGTGGAAACAGTGATTTTCAGGATTATTTGATGAATTATAAAGTTCAAAATAGCAATTTATTTGAAATAGAAATATTTTGCAACATTATGAATATCTTTACTGTCGCTTTTGATCATTTTAATCCATCTTTGCTTAATAAAAGTGTTAATTTCCTTCAAAATAAAATCTTATTGACCCCAATCTTTTGAATGGTAGTGCTTTTCTTATTTAATAATGATATTCAATAAGAAATAAGGGATTTATTTCATCAAGACAATTAAAAGTGGATGTTTCACATCAGAATGGAATCAAACTGGAAAGAAAGTTTGCTAAAATATTGTCTAAACAGCTATTTATTACCCAAGTGGCCATAACTATAAGCGAATGCAGAAAAACTGAAAATTGGCAAATATAATCTGACTCTCAATCACTAATTGATATGCAGCCACTGGCCTCTCTGCTCTCCAGATATCAGCATCTACATCGGCTATTGAAATAAACAACATATTGGTTGACGATGAATAATATGCACTGATGAATCATACACAACTAGACTAGAAATATGCATTACGGAAGCAAATAGGGTCAATTTTGATTTCCTGTTAACTTTAATAATTCAAAATAACAGATGCTTCTGAATGGCATCTCTGCGACCCTCATGCATTTAACAACTGATCATACCCATAAACCCAACAATCTCTGCAGACGCCTGCTCATAAAACCACGCCATTAAAGATTTCCAGTCATTTTCCGCCTCCAGCGGCCTTTATGCAGGACCACATGCTGGACTCTAAAAACAGCCGCGCGGATGCATTCGGCCCTCGTGAGACCGCGGGGAGGCACCTGTTCTGATAAACTCACTCATTAGCCTTTAACAACGGCAGCCAGGTAACCATTTCCTGTCACCAGGGGGGAATTGTGGGAAGATAAGTTGCTGTGTTTCTTCTCCAGAGGAAGTGAGTGCATGAAAATCTTAAAGGTACAGTTCACCCAAAAATAGATTTTCTTTTTTCTGTGAAGCTTTTGTTGTCCATGAAAAATCACCATAGTTTATACAACGTTTCAAGACTTCTGACGTCATGTGCTATTGATTTTTACCTGTCATGTGACCAGTTGCAACATGATGCATTTAAAACTGTGACTATGAATTTGATTTCAGACTTGCAAGGAAGATTTTCAGTGAATAATGACTCAATTTTTGGTCTTTTCATTTCTATAAAACTATAATTTGACTTCAAAAGACTTGGTGCTTGGAATATTATACACACTATCATTAAGAAGTTTAAAGATTTTTCAGTGTTTTTCAAAGTTTTGCTCAACAAGGCTGCATTGATTTAATCAAAAATACCTTAAAAGCTGCAAAAATGTGAAATATTATTACAATTTAAAATGACTGTTTTCTATTTGAATATATGTTAAAATATAATTTATTCCTGTGATGAAAAGCTGAATTTTCAGCATCATTACTCCAGTCTTCAGTGTCACATGATCCTTCAGAAATCATTCTAATATGCTGCTCAAAAAACGTCTGATTATTATCAATGTTGAAAGTAGTTGTGCTGCGGAAACCATGATTTTCAGCATTCTTTGATGAACAGAATGTTCAAAAGAACAGAATTTATTTGAAATCTATTGTAACATGTCTTTACTGTTGCTTTTGAAATGCATCCTTTCTGAATAAAAGTTTTAATTTCATTTAAAAAAAGAAAACCCCCAACTTTTAATGGTAGTGCACAAAATATTGGGCTATTTCTATAATATTTCCCTCATATTTGAGCTTGACAACCCATTATAAAAATAAAAGAGCACTCTGTACATTTTGCAGAACATCTGCTTTTGTGTTCCATAGAAAGAGAGAAAACCAGGCACATTTGTAATTACACAAGGGTGAGCAAATGATGAGAGTTTTCATCTTCTGCTGAACTCCAACTTCAAAAGTGCAACACACTCACAGAAGTGGCAATGAACTCTGGTTTTCCCACACGCTGCGTCTGGAGGCAACGGGAGCGTTTGTAGCAGACTCAGGGACAGTGCTCACACACGGTAGTCGACATCCTCTCTCAAACACACGGAGATCAGCACGGCTTTGATCGCGTGACTCTGTAACCTTGTTGTCACATCAACAGTTTCTGGTTTTACGCCCCACTGTGACGGGTTCTTCTCTCTTCCTCGTGTCTTCCTCTCTGTTCTTTCTCTTGACTTCAACCTCACATCTTTCCGGGTTCCTCTGCCCTTCCTTGCCTATGTCTCCCTTTAATGACTCACAAATGACTACAAGACTGATCTTTTTAACGAATCAAACAAAAATAGAATCATTCTGGAGATCAAGAATTATTGATCTGAATCGATTGGAGTGGTTCTTGAGAACCAAAAACTTGAAACTGAAAACTGAAACTGAAAACAAATTTGATGTAGAAACAATTCTCATCTCAAAATAATTTTTTTTTACAGTGTAACGTACACAACAAAAGTCATGCAACCAATAACTTTTGAGGAACCAGAATCATTAAAGGAATAGTTCACCCAGCAGTGATGAAAATGTACTCACCCTCAGGCAATCCATGATGAAGATGAGTTTATTTCTTCATCAGATTTGGAGAAATGTAGCATTCCATCACTTGCTCACCAGTGGATCCTCTGCAGTGAATGGGTGCCGTCAGAATGAGAGTCCAAACAGCTGATAAAAACATCACAATAATCCACAAGTAATCCACACCACTCCAGTCCATCAGTTAATGTCTTGTGAAGTGAAAAACTGCGTGTTTGTAAACAACGAATCCATTATGAAGACATTTTAACTTTAAACCATCACTTCTGGCGAAAAAATATGAGTCCATAATCCATAATAATGCTTCCTCTAGTGAAAAAGTCCATCTCCAGTTGTCCTCTCATATCAAAATCCACCCACATATTTGTTTGAACTGTTTTGGACTTTAAACGGTGCTTGATCTGTGCAGATTTCTCTCCTGATTCAGACAAGCGACTTTTTCACTGGAGAAAGTGTTATTATGGATTATAGACTTCTACTTCATGCAAAAGCAATGGTTTAAAGTTAAAACACCTTAATTATGGATTTGTTTCTTACAAACATAGCTTTTCACTTCACAAGACATTAATTGATGGACTGGAGTGGTGTGGATTACTTGTGGATTATTGTGATGTTTTTATCAGCTGTTTGGACTCTCATTCTGACGGCACCCATTCACTGCAGAGGATCCATTGGTGAGCAAGTGATGGAATACAAAATTTCTCCAATGTTAACAAATGATACTGTAAACCATGATGGTTATATGAAGCTCCACATCTCCTCCTCCCTCCAGCACACCTGTTTTGTATAAGTGCTCTGATTTAATGAGAGTATCTGTGGCTGATCAAGCACCATGTCGCTGTAATGCTGTGTCATTTATCAAATCTGCCAGAGTTGCATGCAGCGCGTTTGTTTCATTAGTGCCCGCATCATATAATCACCGTGACTGCATCCACCAAACCCGCACGGAGTCTCATTTCATATCAGTTACCGGGTCCATGATGAATGAGCTTTTAACTATTAATGATCGTCTACATGCAATTAACTCACCAGAGCACACAATAACAATCATCACTCGCACACAAATACATTTAGCATCAGGAGGCGAAGAGAGACTGATTGTTTTCTGTGTTAATTAAGAGCACTTTACCAATGATGATGTGTTCAGAGACACAGAGAGAGAGAGAGAGGAAAGAAAGAAAGAAAGAAAGAAAGAAAGAAAGAAAGAAAGAAAAAGAAAGAAAGAAAGAAAGAAAGAAAGAAAGAAGGAAGACCTCAGTTGTTCAGGGTTAGTCTCCTAACTCTGAATCGATTCAAACTCTGGGTGAACACCTCAAAAACAAACCCAGGTCATATCTTATCCCCAAATTTTAAGAAAAAACAATATTTGTGCAAGGAATTTTGCATTATGGCATTCATTTTTATGACAATTAAGCCTATTTACCCCCAACAATTCTCATTAATGTAATGCATCTGGGCATTTTGTGATTTTTTAATACATATTTCTAATGGCATTATTCTCATGGTTATTCTCATTAGATCCTCTACTGTAATACTGAGCCATTTTATACAATATTACACAAAGTATGCTGTAATGATTTTTATTTATTTAAATAATAACAAATAAAAGGTAGTACAAAAAAATAGTAACATGAGGTATACATTCTCAGCGATTAAAGAATGCATATACCATTTTTGGAATCACATGAATAAAAATGTGATTTTTTTTTTTTTTTTTTTTTGCATCATTGTAATGAGAATGGAGGAAAATGTGCAAAAAAGTAAATAAATCTTGGTTTCAAAATCAATCAATCATAATTTTCCAAAACAACTTAATTTTCCTGCAGCAATCAATCAATCAAATTCTCATTGGTCCAAAAAAAAAACAATTATATAGATAGATAGATAGATAGATAGATAGATAGATAGATAGATAGATAGATATGCTAATTGCTTTAAGTATGCCTTGATCAGGTTTTGTGAGATTCCCTCACATTCAGCTGTATATGAGATGAAATCATTATAATCAACTCACAATGATCATCATCTGGTCGCCAAATAGTGTATTGATAAACCACAAAGTTATGACAACAACAACAACCACCAGCAAACCACAGATGTTCTATTAATTCCTCCATCAATAAAGCACAAATACTGTATCTCCCAAAGAAGCTGTTCTGAGCATGTTCTTCATGCAAACTGTCCGACATGCATTAGTTGTGCTGCTCTGAGAATAAGAGACTCAGTCTGATCCTAAAACACAAACTGTAATGTTTTATGCCAAGTAAACTAAATGCAAGCTACTGTATCTAAATGACCTGTCCAAATCAAAACATTTGGGTTTAAGGGTCAGATCAGGTAAAACCGTGTTTTAAATAAACAACTGTGCAGTTTTACTTTTGCGTGCCCATGATGCCCAAAAATGCTCTTTGACTAAGTAGGGTTTAAGTCGCAGCCACACAGTCATGTGAAAGTTTTAAGTGCACAAAGCAGTTGTAGTAAATGTGCTCTTACCGGCTGTAAGCATGCTCGCAGCGCAGCAGACAGTCAGCACGCAGACCGCGGGCAGGAGCGCACGCCTCGGGCTGAAGGGGGTGGACATGGTGCCCGACCGGAGATCCACACGGACGATCCACGCGGATCACGGCTGCGCGACCATAATATAGAGCAGCAGCTGAGGACCTCGACACTTCCTGAAATGTGAGAGACTCTCAGAGCGCCACACATCAGCTCTCCATGAGCGCACGAGCCATTTGAACTCAAGCTACGGTCTGCGCGCGCGCGCGCGTGTGTGTGTGTGTGTGCGGCTGTCTTGACGCCTCTGATTTTGGATGAGGAACGAACAGACACGGAGGTAACAGTTCATAACAACGTTCATTAACATTCGCTAAGCAATATATAGAAAGGCTCAAAGACAATCCTTGCCTGGAATACAAGATTATCTTAATAAAAAAGGTATGAACATTTCCACAGTTGTTGCTCAGGAAAGAAAGAAAGAAACAAAGAAAAATTCAGTTCATTTAACATAAGTTGAGCTATAACGGGGTATATATGGTGTAAGTCGTCACTTATTAAACCTGCTGTTTATTACCAAACGTTGAGAAGAACGTTGAGAGAACCACCTTGATTGGACTGATTCCGGATAACAACGAGACGCATTTAGTGATGAGCTGAGCCTACTTGTCCAGTGGTGTCAGGTCAACAATCTGGAAATTAATACCGCAAAGACAATCGAAGTCATAATGGACTTTAGAAGGACCAAGAAAACGGAGTATGCTGCACTCTATATAAATGGGGAGGAAGTGGAAAGAGCAGAACACTTCAAGTTTCTGGGGGTCTACATCTCATGTGATTTGACATGCTCACAACACATATCTCAATTGGTGAAAAAGGCTCAACAGAGATTATTCTTTTTACGGAAACTGAAAAGAGCACAATTGCCTTCAAGACTACTTATTAACTTTTATCATAGCACTGTAGAGACTATAATATCCTATTGCATCACAGTGTGGTATGCTAGCTGCGCTGTTGCTGACCAACGTGCACTTCAACGTGTATTTAAAACAGCGCAACAAGTGATTGGATGTGAGCTTACAAGTCTGGATGAAGTCTATACCATCAGGCTACAGAGGAAAGCGAGGAGTATTATCGGAGATGTTACTCACCCTGGATATCCTCTGTTTGACCTTCTTCATTCTAGGAGATGGTATCGGACAATACAATCTCATACTAACAGACTGAGAAATAGTTTTTATCCAAGAGCAGTAGCTTCTCTTAATGCTGTCCATGAATACTGGAATTAGACTTTCGGATTTCTGTATTTTTTTAAATACATTGTTATTTATTGTATTTTATTGCACTTTATTGTATTTGATTATTGATTTTAATTATAAGCTGCAGACTGGATTGCGCCATTGATAATTTCATTGGAACTCTGTTACAATGACAATAAAGTAAAGTCTAAAGTCTGATCCCCAGTTAAGCCCAGGGAGGGCTCCAGTCCATGGATCCTGTCCAGAGAGGACTCCAGTCTCCAATTCCAGCCCAGAGAGGGCTCCAGTCTCCAGCGTGGCATGTGCAACAGTGGCTTGGTGGTTAGCACTGTTGTCTCACAGCAAAAAGAGCCCTGGTTTGAGCCTCAGCTGGGAAAGGAGGCCTTTCTGTGTGGAGTTTGCATTTTCTCCCTGTGCCTGCGTGGCTTTACGCCGGGTACTCCGGTTTCCTCCCACAGTCCAAAGACATGCATGTTAGGCTAACTGAAGTGTCTAAATTGTCCCCGGATGTGTGTGAAGATAGAAGACTTGTGTATAGATTGACTGGTTCTCGCCATGAATATAGCCTTAGATGCTGGAATGGCGTTAAGAAGGAAATTATATATATATATTTATTTCCTTCTTAAAAAATACATTTTTATAAATTTATTTATTTAAATTTTAAGTAGTACATTTAGACAGAATATGATTTTGTGTTCCATGGCAATTCTGATTATTACAATGTACATTAATTAACCTTTAAGCATTATATAATGTTAATATATAGATGCTATGAATGAAAGTTATTGTGAAATGTTTCCCAAATTACCAGAAGATAACAAATGTCTGCGGTGAGATTCATGACTCTGGTAAACTCTATATCTTCTATGGAAAAGACATTTAAAGAGTTGAAAGGGCAACAAATCATGCATTGATCAGTTCAATCCAGTGTAATTTTAATTAAAAGCTGATAATTTCTTGAAATAGTAATTATGCTGTCTAAACCAATGATAAGATCGGTCTAGAACAGAATATTATAAAATATATCAATTGTTAGATATCATAAAATCATTGAATCAAATGGTTTATTGTGGCATTTTCCTCTCATAGCAGTGGTCACTTGTTTTAATTCATGTGGCTGACCCTTTTGTCACATCTCATGATATCAGTAAAGAAGTAAATAATTAATGCAAATGGTCTACCCTGTTTATACCACCGTTAGAGTTCTTGATGTGCAGTGCATGCTGGTCCAATACTACTGCACTGAGATTTACTGCAATACAAGTGCAATAATGCAGGTGTGAAATCAGCACACATCCATGATGAACCTGTGCATTATTTAAAACCTGAAACAAATAAAGAACACGAAAGGAAGATCAGTCTGCACATGCAGAAGAGATCTGAACACAATAACAACATCAACAGCGTTCGGTTTGTAGCCATTTGAGCGAAACCTCATTTCGAAAGAGCAAAATACTGAGATTTCATCATTCTGTTCTTGCATTGCCCCGATTTCAAAAGAGCAGACAGGAATGGATCCAACTTCAAGAGACAGCAGAAATCCATTTGAAACATGTTCTCGTCTCAAAGACTGTCCCATAGCTGGAGAAAAGAAACAGACTTTAACATCGAACCCCCATTTAGACAGCGATTAGCTTTAAAGAATGTTTTAATGAAATATTTATGCATGAATGAGTGTCAGAATACAAGAAAAAGTCAGAATAATGATATTACTTAATGTATGTCACTGTCCACCAGGATATTTTTAATGAATTGTTCACGGTTCGTTCAGAAACAGGAGCATTTCACATTTCAAAAAGTTGATTTGTAAGAAATTTCAATGCATTTCTTCATGTTTTTTTTTTTTTTTTCAAATCTACCAGACAAACAATGATGTGTTAATAAATTTCAACAATTTTCAAAAATTAATTGATATGACAAAAAATCAAAAATATGAAAAAAATAATATTACACACACATACATACACATACCAGTGTTATTTTAGTACAATTTAAATACAATTTTTCTTAAGATTTTGATTTTTTTTTCAATTTTTCATTAGTGTCTTTTTGTCGTTTTTTAATCTTATATATATACTATATATAGTTTTAAAATGAGTTTTTTTTTCTATTTTCATTTCATTTTAGTTAAAGGTTTTTGTGTTTTTGTCATTTTATCATCTTTTTTTTTTTTTTTTTTAATATGTCCAAATAGTTTTTCATCTTTCCTTCAGTTTTAAATTTTGGTTATTTTAGTACAAGTTAAACTAAATGAAAATGAGAAATGTTGCATTGGCAACTAGATTAAATTAAATTAAATAATTATATATATATATATATATATATACATATTTTATTTGATTTCATTTAAAGTGTATTTTTTAAAGCTTATTTAAGAAGCAAAAGTACTTTATGGTTATGGCTTTAGTTAACTATAATAAATCTATGGTTAACTATTGTAACAAAATAATTATGATAATAAATAATTATGATAAAAAATAAATAATTATTACAAAAGCATCAAATAAATAATATAAACAAAGTAACATAAAGTAACTACATTTTCAAGTGTTTAGGGAAACCCCTGTAACAGCACATAACAAAAAATCCACCAAGTCGTTTCTTACTCATATGTTAATGAGGACCACAAAAGGACTGATTTGGTAGAATGGCCCTCATGGGCCCCAAGCTCTTTGTTGACATAATTCAGAGGCCTGGGATTGTCCCGTCCCGTCCCGGGGTCAAATGCACCAGCTGTCTTCAGGTGTGAAACAGACTTCAGATGAGGTCCTGTGATAAAGCAGGGTCACTGTTCACCATATATATGTCCAATAAACTTCATTACATGCTTTCACCTGTGCTGTCCATTCACTGCAGTGGGGGAAAAAAAAAAAAAAAAAACAAGAAATGCTTTATGATCGATTACCTGTGGTGTCTCCATTTCACCTGATGAGTACTCCTTCAGTTCTGCTATCAAAGAAGGGGTCTGGTTCACATATCTCCAGGTACAGACCCATCTTCAGCAGCGGTGATCGGGTCCAAACTATCAGAACAGATTTTACAATCCCAGACAACAGGGTTTCCAGTTTCACGAAAGCTTTTGAGAGATCCTATTGCTCATTCAGCATGTCATTTTTAAAAGTTCGTAAAACCCTTTTGTATCTAAGGAACCACAATAATTCTCAGAGAAAAGGCGATTTATGGGTTTACGCGGTTCGCTCTGATTCCAGGTCAGTATTTCGCTGTAGTAATCAACATCCCGCTATGATTCATCACAGCTCTTCATCCGAGGCCAGGAGAACTTTCTCAAGAGCAATATTCATCCATCCATCCATCCAGCCGAAATGTATTCGATTTCCTGTTATTTAGAACTGTGCTTTTAGGATTCTGTCATTTTTATTAGCATCAAACTCACAGCCCAGAATACTGAGAAAAGCCCTCTTGCAAAAACACATCAGTATTCGTCATGACATTAGGAAAAGACTCTCAATGTAGTTGGCCTCGAAGACAAAATCAGCTCTGAGATTTGTGCTACAGTTTTAACAGGAAAATAAGAAGGTATAAAACATGTTTTTTTGAAGCACAAAGCTGAATTGCCAACACTGGCATGTAAATGGAGACTCTCGGGGGCCGTTTCAGCAGGAAACGTTCTTGTGTTTTGTCTGCACTGATTTCTGTACCCATAGATGGATGTCTTTGGCCACTGCATTGCGTCTGGTGCCAAGAACCATATATATATATACATATATATATATATATATATATATATATATATATATATATATATATATAGGTGCATCTCAATAAATTAGAATGTCGTGGAAAAGTTCATTTACTTCAGTAATTCAACTCAAATTGTGAAACTCGTGTATTAAATAAATTCAGTGCACACAGACTGAAGTAGTCTAAGTCTTTGGTTCTTTTAATTGTGATGATTTTGGCTCACATTTAACAAAAACCCACCAATTCACTATCTCAACAAATTAGAATACTTCATAAGACCAATAAAAAAAAACATTTTTAGTGAATTGTTGGCCTTCTGGAAAGTATGTTCATTTACTGTATATGTACTCAATACTTGGTAGGGGCTCCTTTTGCTTTAATTACTGCCTCAATTCGGCGTGGCATGGAAGTGATCAGTTTGTGACACTGCTGAGGTGGTATGGAAGCCCAGGTTTCTTTGACAGTGGCCTTCAGCTCATCTGCATTTTTTGGTCTCTTGTTTCTCATTTTCCTCTTGACAATACCCCATAGATTCTCTATGGGGTTCAGGTCTGGTGAGTTTGCTGGCCAGTCAAGCACACCAACACCATGATCATTTAACCAACTTTTGGTGCTTTTGGCAGTGTGGGCAGGTGCCAAATCCTACTGGAAAATGAAATCAGCATCTTTAAAAAGCTGGTCAGCAGAAGGAAGCATGAAGTGCTCCAAAATTTCTTGGCAAACGGGTGCAGTGACTTTGGTTTTAAAAAATCACAATGGACCAACACCAGCAGATGACATTGCACCCCGAATCATCACAGACTGTGAAAACTTAACACTGGACTTCAAGCAACTTGGGCTATGAGCTTCTCCACCCTTCCTCCAGACTCTAGGACCTTGGTTTCCAAATGAAATACAAAACTTGCTCTCATCTGAAAAGAGGACTTTGGACCACTGGGCAACAGTCCAGTTCTTCTCCTTAGCCCAGGTAAGACGCACAAGAGGAATACGACAACTGTAGCCAAATTCCTTGACACATGTGTGTGTGTTGGCTCTTGATGCCTTGACCCCAGCCTCAGTCCATTCCTTGTGAAGTTCACCCAAATTCTTGAATCGATTTTGCTTGACAATCCTCATAAGGCTGCGGTTCTCTCGGTTGGTTGTGCATCTTTTTCTTCTACACTTTTTCCTTCCACTCAACTTTCTGTTAACATGCTTGGATACAGCACTCTGTGAACAGCCAGCTTCTTTGGCAATGAATGTTTGTGGCTTACCCTCCTTGTGAAGGGTGTCAATGATTGTCTTCTGGACAACTGTCAGATCAGCAGTCTTCCCCATGATTGTGTAGCCTAGTGAACCAAACTGAGAGACCATTTTGAAGGCTCAGGAAACCTTTGCAGGTGTTTTGAGTTGATTAGCTGATTGGCATGTCACCATATTCTAATTTGTTGAGATTGAATTGGTGGGTTTTTGTTAAATGTGAGCCAAAATCATCACATTTAAAAGAACCAAAGACTTAAACTACTTCAGTCTGTGTGCATTGAATTTATTTAATACACGAGTTT
The DNA here is from genome assembly GCA_039654775.1 of Spinibarbus caldwelli. NCBI lineage: Eukaryota > Metazoa > Chordata > Actinopteri > Cypriniformes > Cyprinidae > Spinibarbus > Spinibarbus caldwelli. Next base: position 3,103,953 of record CM077256.1, read on the forward strand.
CACAATTTGAGTTGAATTACTGAAATAAATGAACTTTTACACGACATTCTAATTTATTGAGATGCACCTGTATATATATATATATATATATATATATATATATATATATATATATGTATATATATATATATATATATATATATATATATATATATTAAAATTAATAAAAATAGTCATATTAAAACCGTATAAATTACTAAAATTTTCACTAAAATTAAAATGAAAACAGAACATTTCATAATAAAAACAAATTCAAAATATAGTACAAACTGTAAAATAACAAGGCATGAACGTTTGCTTTTTAAGACGTCAAGTTTAAAAAGGGTTTCCCAAAATGCAGGGGATTTTTGAGTTTATGAAAAGTTAATAACTATTAAATTGTTAATTTAAATGTAAATTAATAAAACGTAATAAATAATAATAAAAAAATCGAAATAAAACGAATACAAAAAAAGAGTAACTATTTTATTTGTTCAGTTCCATGTCATATGGCTATTAACCATCATTAGAGAACTGTAAACATCCAATTGTGTTGTTAAATTATTAAAATATTAAAATATCAGGGGGACTTCAAGCCATTTTATATTTAATATTTATATGTAATTTATAATATTTTAGATCAAAAGGTTTCAGTTTACAAAAAAGTTTGTGAATCTCAGGCGTAAAACATCAAAAACAATCTTTAAAGCCAACATATTTATAGTTATTTATCTGAATAGCATCTCCAGAAGGAAATTCTAGCGCACCCTTAAGTAACCTGTAAATGCAAATATAACAGATATTTGTACTGTAACAAAGACTTCATATATTCAAAGATGGTACACTCATATTACTTTTGAATGGGAGCAACGCGCAATATGGCGGAATATTCCCGCCTTCTGAATAAAAGAGCCAATCCCTAATCGGTAAAATCATCGTGTCACTGCAGCTGCCAATAGAAATTCCGGTTGCGAACGCGCGTTTAGGACTGCACATGCGCATTGGCTGGTCTAACCTGAAAAATAAGCTTTTTAACGCTATTTGAGCATTAGAAACAAAATTTATGAGATAACTGTTGTTGTCAAATTTCACTGGCGATTTCAAAAATGAAATTTAATAGTAAGTTTGCTGCACTGATTTGGCGAATTTGATGTTTCCCCATTCGAAGAAATAAAAACTGTTACTTGCATGACTAAAATAGCGTTACAAAGATGGCCACTGAGTGAAATTACTTGCCTTACAGGGACTTTGATAATTTGTCCTTGGTTGAGCATTTGCACCTACAAGTCTGACCTAAACTACATCATCTTATAATATACACAAAGAAAGCTACGTTACGAGACTTCTCTTCTAGCCCAATGTTTTTATTAAAAAATGTAAAGCAGTTAATATATCAAACACAATAAAAGGACATAATATAAGGTCCTTCGAATCAAGTTTTACTGCAAGACTTCAGACTATTGCACAGTCATGTCCCGTCTGAGCAGGCACATGTGGGACAGTCTTGGCTCGTTCGGAGAGAGGATAAAAGCCTCTTTCACCCCGCACTAGCGCTCGGCTCCATTAGTGATGCATTCCTATTCAGACGAGGTCAAATTCCTTTTGCTCCTGGCTAATGGCTCGGAGAGACACGGACAGAGGAAGGCTACTGATGTCATAATGAGCCCGCAGAACCTATGACTTCAAGGCTGAGAGCGGGATCAGGCCCTTCATGTTATAAGAATGTCTTCAAATGTTGGATTTTAGGCTTTTAGCGATGAGGACCGGAGCCGTAATGTGCTCTTTTATGTCGTGTCTCTTACATAATGTAACATGACAGGGATAGAGGCACAGAAAAGGTGAACGATCCATCTATACGGCAACTGTAGCATCTCTAAGAAGCCAAAAGACTCTTCTGATGCACTGTTTATTAGTGCCATGTGATACTGTTTGGAGAATCTGTAGGATGGAAAAATGCAAGGTTTACATAAAATTATGAAGCAGCAAACACTGTTTTCAACACGATATAATAATAAATGTTTCTGGAGCAGCAAATTGGCATATTAGAATGATTTCTGAATGAAGACTGGAGTAATGAAGCTGAAAATTCAGCTTTGCATCACAGAAATAAATGACATTTTACACTATATTTAAATAGAAAATAGTTATTTTAATTTGTAATAATATTTCACAATTTTTACTGTTTTTACTGTATTTTTGAGCAAATAAATGCAGCATAGCTGAACATAAGAGTCTTAACATTAAAAAAATCTTAATTATTCCAAACTTTTGACCAGTAGTGTATGTATAGAGAGAGAAGATGTAATCCAGAGCCACAGCAGTGAGTCTGCAGTCCATGTTTAAGGCACATTCATTCTGAAAGGAACTACCTGTATTCCATAACATTTATAACTAATGTCAGGTCATATTTTTCAAGGGCTGGCATGAGAACCGCGGAGTGAGAAGAAACACGAGTCCAAGGCGGTGTCAGTGACTTCCTCCTCTCTGCAAAATCTGCTCCAGAAGTTTCTGCAAAAAAATAAAAAGCCTTTGGTCAGTTTTATTCCAAACGTCCATCATTTGTGGTCAGAAAGAGTTGGACACACTGAATGTTTTTTTGAAGCACATCATAATTAATCCTAGATGTCTGGGTGATTCTGTTATCCCATTGGGTGTTTTAAAGAAAAATGCTGCATAAAAAAGCTATCATTGTAGTTTTAAACATCTACTGTTTCTCATAAGTGTTGAAAGGTTAAATTTGCAAGAATTTTCTCTATGGCTTGCTCCCTACGTTCCCTTCTGTAACATGTTTATAAAATGTGTTAAAAGAATAGTTTACCCAAAACTGAAAATTTGCTGAAAATGTCCTCACCCTCAGTCCATCTAAGATGTAGATGAGTTTGTTTCTTCATCAGATTTGGAGAAATGAATCATTACATCACTTTCTCACCAATAGATCCTCTGCAGTGAACGGGTGCCGTCAGAATGAGAGTCCAAACAGCTGATAAAAACATCACAATAATCCACAAGTAATCCACACCACTCCAGTCCATCAATTAATGTCTTTAGAAGACAAAAGCACCGTTTAACAGCCAAAATAGTCGAAAACAGTTCTAAACAAATATGTGGGTGGATTTTGATGTAAGAGGACAACAGGAAATGGACTTTTTCACTGGAGGAGGTGTTATAGATTATGGTTTGAAGATAAAAACATATTGATTTTGTTTCGTACAAACACAGATTTTCTCTTCACAAGACGTTAACTGATGGACTGGAGTGATGTGGATTACTTGTGGATTATTGTGATGTTTTTATCAGCTGTTTGGACTCTCATTCTGACGGCACCCATTCACTGCAGAGGATCCATTGGTGAGCAAGAGATGGAATGCTACATTTCTCAAAGTCTGTTCCCATAAAGAAACAAAATCATGACCTGAGGGTAAGTAAATTTTCCAAATGTACTTGATCAAGGATGGGATCAGATTTTCCAGGATGTGAGATGAATGCTCATCTCAACAGACGTATGCTGAAAAATCGCCCATATAAAGAGAGGGAGAAACAGAGAGGGAATATTGGAAAAATGTCCAGCCTCATGACAGACACACAAATATGCAGGCTGGCAATGATTTTATTGTCTATATTTGTTTTTGTGTGTGTGTGTGTGTGTGTGTGTGTGTGTGTGTTATCATGTGCATGTGCAATGGTTTCATTGGCAGTGGATGGGTGTTCGTTCCTGTGAACAGTGGCTCTATACACACAGCACAATGAAGCTCTTTACAGCACTGCCAACCAGAGAGCATTCAACACACACACACACACACACACACACACGCGTTTGCACACAGAATATTTTCCTATTATTCATCTCTCACATGCACACCTACATACACACACCACCATCATTATCATCAATAACTGAATGTTATCAATACATAATGATGTTAGAACATGAACTATATAAATAAAGGATGAAACTATGGCTGTGTTCAGACCAGCATACTGTCAAAACTAATCTTATGATGAAAGAGTTTAAACCGATGAAAGAGTTTATGATGAAAGAGTTGCCATATGATAAAAATACCTGAGGAGAAAACATGTACATTTTTGTGCATATATGAGTACGTTGGAGTAAGTCAGGGCTCAGTTTCACATAGTCTCTGGTGATTTTGAGACTAATCTACACTTATATACTGGCCTATAGTGACATCTGGTGGCTGGAAAGTATGACATGTAATCTGATTGAGGTCACTATAGCATTTTGAAGTAAAATATATTTTTATATATATAAATTTTAAATATAAAAGTAAAATTGTATATAATAAAAATAGTGTCAGTATTTATCAGAATTTATTAATTGTTGTTCTGTTTTTTATTTATTTATTTATTTTTTTACTTTAAAGAATATCTTGGTATTACAGTACCATGTTCAAAACTATTATATTTGGCAGCAGCTATTTGCACTAAGTGTAAATAGCGATGGATGCTATTTACACTATGTTAAAACAGCAAGATTTTCTGCTATTTAAACTACTTATTGAAAATAGTAGCAATTATCTGCACCTCAGTATTGTAGTACATTATAAAACAGTACGCAATAATAATGTATTGAGTGTAAATTATAATTTTAATTTAAATTATTAATTGGATGCCACCTTATTGGGACAATAAAGCCCTCCCTACACCTACCCTAACCCTACTCGATACTTTTTTTTCAACTTTTTGATTATTTCCTTCATTTTTATTGAAAATAAATGCCTTTCCGATGCGATATGAGATTTGAAAAGGGAGAAAAAAAGTTCGGTAAAAGGTGGATTCGAACTCGGGTCGATCGCATCAAAAAGCACGCGCCTTACTGCGCCACTGAAACTAATGCTGAATAAGCGTCTTTTTTCAGTGTTGACTATCGCAATCACATGTTGGTGGGCGGAGTTACTGTAAATAACCTCTGCCAACAAGGCGGGCTATTTGCACTTAGTGTAAATAGACACTCCGATTATTTTTATTAAATATTGAGCAATCTGAATCAAGTATTGGGAATCATCTATGAGCTGTAATACAACACACACACACACACACACACACACACACACACACACACACACACACACACACACACACACACACACGCACACACAAACCTGGCTCTGTTTTATCTCTGGTATGATTCACCTTAATCTAATGCCCACAGGTTTTAATTAACCCCAGGATGTCGTCAGAAAAATTACACTTTAATGCGGTGTCAGTAGGAGTCTGACACAGCTCACCCCTCTCAGCATAATTACACACAACAGACACAGGTCAGTCTCCCATTAATGCTCACAACACTGGACTCTGACCCTGACGGATTTGGGTTTCAGGTCTGCTCTCAAGCTTTCAGAAAACTGAGAGACTTTCAAAATAGTGTAATGCCATCGTGTATGGAGAACACAGTTTATAACCAAACAACATGGATCAGCGTTTCCCAAACTGGGGTGCATGAGTTGATGAAAAGCTAACAACTAAATCACAAAAATATGAAATTAAAATTTTAAATTATTTAAAACGTAATAGGTGAATATTTAAATACAATAAAATAATTAAAAAATGAAAATACTTCAAAATAAAACACTTAAAATATTATATTAATTTATATATAATGTTATAATATTGGATTAATAATATTAATTATTTATTATTTGTTTTCATGCATGTCATGTGATCATTAACCGACATTAGAGAACTGTGATGTGTTGTTATAATATTAAAACAGTAACGTAAAACATCAGACGTAAAAATAAAGCTGAATATATACATATGTACATTTTTATTTTTATTATAAATATATTTATATATATATATATATATATATATATTTTTTTTTTTTTTTTTTTTTCCAGCTTTATTTAAATAAAAATATTTCCAGCCAAACCACTTTGTACCTAAATAATATTACTGTTTTAATATTATAACAACACATCTGCATATACACAGTTCTCTGATGTTGGTTAATGATTGATAGAATATTAAAAATATTAATAAAATATTATTAATCCAATATTATAACATTAAATGAATTGAAATAAAGCTGAAATATATATATATATATATATATATATATATATATATATATATAAGTGCTTTCAAACAATTAATTGCAATTAATCGCATCCAAACTAAAGGTTTTTGTTTACATAATATGTGTGTGTACTGTGTATATATATATATAAAATTTATTTTCAGATAGCACCACAATGCCCAATTTTTGTTAGAAATTAATAAAAACTGAGAGACAACTACAACTGCAATAAAAATAAGTTAAACCTATTATTTAAGATTTAAAAAATACATTCAAATATATTAAATATTTGTATTATTTAAAAAAATTAACTGAAAATATAAAAAAGGCTAATTAAAAATGTTAAAAAATTATAATAGTATATAAGTTTTTTTTTTGTTTTTTTTGTTTTTTTTTAATAATAGTATATAAGTAATACTAAAATAACATCACACTGGGTTGCCCCACCCACTGCTAAATCTTATTCCTCATGAATACATTAAACACCAAATATATTGTGATTGACTGTGTGCACCTGGTTTGGGCATGGTGTAAGGAATTATTTAACTCGCCAAGTGTGAACAGCAATAATAGTGATGCTTGACACCGCAAATAATAACATAAACAAATGCTGGTCCAAAGCTGCCAATCAAAAGCAGCATTCTAAGCAGAGCTGATTGTCACCAGTTGGGGTGATGTGTGTGAATGTGAAGACAGGCCTAGAAATGTGTGTTTTCTGACAGAAAATGTGTTGAATATCACTCTCCGCTCTCTGCGTCAGGGACTAGTCTATATTTAGAGAGAGTAAGAGGTGTTTAGGAACAAAATACAATGGCGGAACGGGTTTAGAGAAGGCGTCCTTCTCCGGTCCGATAGAATTAGGGGAATTTTGTTAAGATAACCGAACACCTTGCGACGGCATATTGGAAAAGCTTCACTTTCAGGATTAATGCTAAGAATTAATCTGATTTGTTGAACCAGTTAACGGCGACTCAAAAATTCAATCCCACCCGCCTGTGCTGTAATGATTACCGATGGACCTCACAGCTGATCTGGGATCAGTCTTCACTAGTAACTCCTCAGATCAGTCCTACATACCTTTTTAAAGAGCTCTGCCCGCAGCCTGTTGGTCCGAGATGCCAGTTTTCTTTTCTCCTCTTCTTTTTTCCTCTTTTCTTCCTCTCTCCTCTTTCTCACTTCAGGCAGCTGGTTATAACTCCTGTCAATCGAAGCTCATAGTTAGCATGCATGACATATAGCTGCAGTTTATAAATGAGCATGGAACAGAAAACACAGTGTTGCAGAAGAAAGTGGCACTTGGGTGTGCAAAAGTCACTGCAATGAGGCCAGGGTGTTGCTGTGGGGTTGCTAGGGTGCTCTGGGTGGTTGCTAGGGTGTTTTGTGGTATTTTGAGTGGTTGTTGGGATGTTTTGGGTGGTTGCCAGAATGTTGTTGGGGTGTTCTGGGTTGTAACTAGGGTGTTGTTGGGGTATTTTAGGTGGTTTCCAGGGTATTCAGGAAGTTATTAGGGTTGGGTGTTCTGGGTTGTTGTTAGGGTATTTTGTGGGGTTGCCAAAATGTTGTTGGGGTATTTTAGGTGGTTACTAGGGTGTTTTGGGGTATTCAGGGTGGTTGCTAGGGTGTTGTTGGGGTATTAAAGGTGCTTTGGGTTATTCTGGGTGGTTGATATGGTTTCTAGGGTGTTCTGGGTGGTTGTTAGGGTCTTCTTGGGATATTTTGGGGGTTGCTGGGATATTCTGGATGGTCGCTAGAGTGTTGTTGGGGTATTTAAGGTGCTTGTCAGGGTGTTGTTGGGGTATTGCTGGGTGGTTGATATGGCATGTTTTGAGTACTAGGATGTTTTGAGTGTTCTGGGTGGTTGTTAAGGCATTGGGTGGCAGTTGCCAGAATGTTGTTGTTCTGGGTGGTTGCTAGAGTGTTTTGTGATATTCCTTTTTCTTCTTCTTTTTTTTTTGACAGTAGACATGACATAAATTACAAAAAAAATTAACAAACAACAACAACAACAACAGAAACAACAACAACGAAAAGGAATATTCCAAAGATAAAGACAATTATATGAATAAACAGAACGTGTGTTACAAACATTTTCCACAGCCTTCCAATATTTAAGAGAGAATGAAATAAGAGAAAGAGGCAGAAAAAAAATGTTATAATAATATTAATCTATAGTTGTGTTGTATACTAATAGTGATAATAGTGATATACAATAGTTTCATGTTTAAATATAGTATAAACACTTTTCTTGCATCTCTAATCGGTTGTAACATAATATTTTCAGTAATTTCAATTAGAGATTGAAAAAGTGTAGACATGGAGGGATTAGCAAACAATCCATTTACAATTAATCCATTACTTATTAATTTATTCCTTAAATTATTCATTCATTCATTCAATCAATCATTCATTCATTCATTCATTGATTCCTTTGTTACCATTACTGATAACCCTGTCATCCTCAGTAGAGAAAAGAAAATAGTATTTAAAAAAAATAAATAAATAAAAAAATTTAAGGAGCTAGCAAATTTAAATAGAAGAGATAAATATAAATAAAGTTAACAAAAAAGTAAATAAGTAAAACAAAAACACTATCAATCAAGACATCTTCAGGAGAAAGAAAAAGAGAAATGGGGGGGGGGTTGAGGAACTGATGGTGGAGACAGATGGTGAGATATTCCATGAACCCATTTTCTTAACTCGTAGGTCATTGGCAGGCCCCTTCTAGATCCAGAGCATCCCAAACATGCTCAATGGGTGACATGTCCGGTGAGTATGCTGGCCATGCAAGAACTGGGATGTTTTCAGCTTCCAGGAATTGTTCATTATTATTCGAAAACCAGTCAGTATCTGGTGTGACCACCATTTGCTTCACGCAGTGCAACATATCTCCTTCGCATAGAGTTGATGAGGTTGTTGATTGTGCATTATAATTATAATTATAATTATAATTATAATTATAATTATAATAAATATCCATACATATACATGTGGCGCGTCTGAACGTAGAAGATAGAGAGCTTATGAGCTTAACGATGAATGATTCCTAATTAGTAGTAACAGTATTAAAGATCATAATATTTATAATAACAATAATAATAATAATAATAATAATGAATTGCCATGGCAGGAGTAACAGCAACAATACATACATATACATATATATATATATATATATATATATATATATATATATAAACACACTTAAGCATACATATACAGGAGCAGAGCACATGGTGTCTTAAATTAAACATGGAAGAAAGAAAGCTTATGCGCTTAAGTGAAATTGTGCATAGCGTTGTGCACATTTAAAAAAATAAATAAATAAAAATAAAAAAGAGGTACAGATCATGATGAGCAACAAATATTAATAATAATAATAATAATAATAATAATAATATTCCAAAAAGGTATGAAGATATATATACGTATATATGTTTCATTGCAAATATTTGCATTTTTTGTGCATAATATGAGTGTAAATTCAGCGTGTGGGGTATTAATTCACAAATCAGGGTATCTCAATATTTATAAAAGAGGCAATGGAGCTTTTGTGATATTCTGAGAGGTTGCTAGGATGTTTTGGGTGGTTGCAAGAATGTTGTTGGGGTGTTCCGGGTTGTTGCTAGGGTGTTGTTGGGATATTTTGGGAGTTGTTAGAATGTTGCAGGGGTGTTTTGGATGGTTGCTAGGGTGTTTTGGGTGTTCTGGGTGGTTGTTAGGCTATTTTGGGGGGTTGCCAGAATTATGCTAGGGTGTTCTGGGTGGTTGCTAGAGGGTTTTGTGGTATTCTGAGTAGTTGCTAGGATGTTTTGGGTGGTCGCTAGAATGTTGTTAGGGTGTTCTTGGTGGTTGCTAGGGTGTTGTTGGGGTATTAAAGATGCTTGCCAGGGTGTTTTGGGGTGTTCTGGATGGTTGCTACGGTGTTGCTGGGGTATTAAAGGTGCTTGGCAGGGTGTTTTGGGTGTTCCAGGTGGTTGCTAAAGTGTTTTGTGGTATTCTGAGTGGTTGCTAGGACGTTTTGGGTGGTCGCCAGAATGTTGCTAGTGTGTTGTTGAGACATTTTGGGGGTTGCTAGAATGTTGCTGGGGTGTTCTGGGTGGTTGCTAGGGTGTTATTGGGGTATTCTGGGTGGTTTATTTGGCATGTTAGGTGGTTGCTAGGATGATGTTTTTGGGGTATTCTGGGTTGTTGCTGTTGTTGGGGTATTATGGGTGGCTACTAGGGTGCTTTGGGTGGTTGCCAAGGTATTTTGGGGAGTGGCTAGAACAATGCTGGGGTTGTTGCTAGGACATGTTAAGTAGTTACTAGGGTGTTTTGGGTGTTCTGGGTGGTTAAGTTATTTTGTGTGGTTGCTAGACTCTTTTGCGGTATTCTGGGCAGTTGCCAGAATGTTGTTGGGGTATTTTAGCTGGTTACTAGGGTGTTTGGGGTACTCAGGATGGTTGCTAGGGTGTTTTAAGTGGTTTCCAGAATGTTTTTTGGGGTGTTCTGGGTGTTGCTATGGTGTTGTTGGGATGTTCTGTGTGGTTGCTAGGGTGTTTTGAGTGGTTTTCAGAATGTTTTTGGGGGATTGCTAGGGTGTTGTTTGGATGTTCTGTGTGGTTGCTAAGGTGTTTTGAGTGGTTTTCAGAATGTTTTGGGGTGTTCTGGGTGTTGCTATGGTGTTGTTGGGATGTTCTGTGTGGTTGCTAGGGTGTTTTGAGTGGTTTTCAGAATGTTTTTGGGGTGTTCTGGGTGTTACTATGGTGTTGTTGGGATGTTCTGTGTGGTTGCTAGGGTGTTTTGAGTAGTTTTCAGAATATTTTTGGGGGATTGCTAGGGTGTTGTTTGGGTGTTCTGTGTGGTTGCTAAGGTGTTTTGAGTGGTTTTCAGAATGTTTTTGGGGTGTTCTGGGTGTTGCTAGGGTGTTGTTTGGGTGTTCTGGGTGGTTGCTAGGGTGTTTTGAGTGGTTTTCAAAATGTTTTGGGGGTGTTCTGGGTGGTTTCTAGGGTATTTTGTGTGATTTCAACAGGTATTTTCTTTCTGGCAAAATAAATAAATTCCACATTTCAGTCTCATTGATAGTCTGGTCTTTCTTTCTATAAACTTTTATTTAAAAAAAGCACCAAGAAGCAAAGATTTCATCAAAAGAAAAAGAATGTTTCATAAAGTATAATATTTCTGTTGATCTTTTCTGCAATCAGAATACATCAGAGTCAGAATTAAGAAACAAACAGTGAATATTTACACCTTTATCTGACATAACCGACGGGCAGTTATTCTGTCACACACCACATCTGCGGCTTAACTCAAACTTCTGAACACAGGCACTCATTCGTGCAGAATCCATCCAGCCGTGCATCAGGGAGCTTTAATTCGGAAGCACAGTGAGACCAGATCTAATCGGATGAGGTTTCATTCAGCGGCAGCAAAACAAACAAGCTGTGAAAAGCACAATCAGGCCGGCAAAACCCTGCGGCCGCCCAGACACACACAACACCTTCAATACAGATAGAACTGATACGTGTGTGTGTGTCTGAAAAACAAATAAAGCAGGAAAGGTGTTTCTCAAAACAGGAACTGGAATGTTCTTTACCTCCTGGACCGCAGCTGTAGACTCTTTCCCATGATGCTTCTGTCTTTGGATTTCACAAGGCTTTCTGCAGAGTAAACACACAATTTCTGCATAGGTAAACTCTAATTTGATGACAAAATCATACTGAAGAAATCTATGATTAAATATTGCTCAAACATAAACTTGTTATGGATCCCCAAAAATCTGAAAATAAATTGGTGCACCCTTTTACTATTAATCTACAGTCAAGTTTAATTTTGAAAAATTACAAGAAGCAAGCCCTCTGTTTACAATATGTCCTCTGTAGTGAAATACAGGAATAATCAGGCCCACACTGAATTTATGCATGCAAAATGCGCCACAGATTTCCAACAGCTGTTATTTAATCTATACACATACCTTTGAATGTTTACGTAATATTTTGTCTAATTTGATTATGCATTCAGCTGTCCATGTTTACAGCTATTCAGATTCTGTGTGCATCACATCAAACAACAAGAGGCCATGTGTTACAGTGATTTCATCACAATTAAGAACCCTTAAACCAGCCTAATGTGGTTTGCTGTTCTCAAACTGGTTTCTACTGGTCAGGTTTGATGGTTTTAGATATTTGGAGCACAGGCAGAGAAACTACAGCAGCTAGACATACAGTTAAACCACTTGGATTGGTTTAAGCAGTTTTTGTTTTTTTTACCATTAACTTAAAATAAATAAAATCACTGTATGGTACAAGAGTGAATAGTTGCTTTAAAAAATTACGTATATGCAAGAAGAAGAAGAAGCAATAATATTTATTTAAAAAATTGAAAAATGTGTCTATTTAATTTTTATATATTTGGTATATATTATAATATGTATTTTAGATTTTCAATAATAATAATAATAATAATAATAATAATAATGCAAATATATAAAAACAAAATAAACATTTTTATTTGAAAAGCATTTATCTATTTACTTGTAATAATAATAATAATAATAATAATATGATTAAGATGATGATGGAAAAATATATACAAATAAAAATAAAAAAATTCTAAGTGTGTCTATTTAATTTTTATATATTTGGTATATAATACATTTTAATGTATATTTTAGATTTTTAATAATAATAATAATAATAATAATAATAATAATAATAATAATAATAAATTATTTGAAAACAATTTGTATCTTTTTATTTGTAATAATAATAATAATAATAATAATAATAATAATAATAATAATACAGCAAATAAATATATAAAACATTTTTTATTTGAAAAGTGTTTATCTATTTACTTGTAATAATAATAATAATAATAATAATAATAATAATAATAATAATAATAATAATAAAATAAATATGAATATGAATAAGGTGATCATGGAAAATATTTACAAATAAAAATAGACATTTTTTAATTGTCTATTTAATTATTATATACTTGGTATGTTATACATTTTAGTATATATTTTATTTTCTGATAATAATAATAGCTAACTTATATATAAAGTATCTTTTTATTTGCAACAACAACAACAATAATAATAATAATAATAATAATAATAATAATAATAATAATAATAATAATGTTTAGTAATGGGTTTTACAATATTGGCAAAACACCTATAATGTTAGTGATGTAGTTTTAACAGTGTTCAGATGGGGGCGATATTTCCTGTCTTTTAACAGGCACTGATATTCTCTCCATTGTTCTGAGCAATCCCTGCTCTCATTTCAGATTCTGATTTGATAAACAGAGTCTGTTTGAATATTGAGGGCATGAATGTGTTGTTCATTTTGACTGCGTCTGAACGTGTATGAATGTGATGATAGTTTTCCAGCCCCGTGCCGCTGATAGTGTGTGCTGCACACCTCCAGTCCCAGGTGTCTGCGCTGAGCTGCGGGAGTTCTGCCTCTCCTGTGACCTCCTCTCCAGGGCTCGAACTCTGGCCTGTGAGCGCTGGATGAAATCAGGCCGTCTGACCGCTAAAGCCTCCTGCACACACAGAGCACACTTTCTTTAAAGGATCGAAAGACCAAAAGGTTCGATTTAAAGTTCAGATTTATAATCTGACTCAGAAATCAAGATGTTCAAAGCTGCAATAAAATCACAAATCAGTAAAATCACTAATGAGGTCTTTGACATTTATTATCTTTTGACAATTATTTTTCCTAGACACTAAGGTGTTAAAAGAGAAAAGTGAAAGGAGAATTCAAGATAGCAGCTCTGTTTGGAACATGATAGCTGGTTTCTAGATGGTCTAAGATAGTCATTAGCTGGTTGACCATTTTGAAATGGATTTTCTATAAGCAAAAAATATTCTCCTGTAAAAAAAATAAATAAATAAATAAAATAAAATAAAATTGAAAAAAAAAAATTTACCACAGTAAAAAATAAATTATTGAAAAATACTATGGATAATAATAATTTTTTTTTAAATAAAATGTTGCAAGGAAGGAGAGATTTAAACATACAAAAAATGTATGGTTTTTATTTATTATATATATATATATATATATATATATAATTTTTATTTTTTTAATCCAGTTTAACTTTCTCTTGGGAAAATGAAATTCACATTTTTATTAAAGTAAAAAATACATTATTAAAATACTATATGGATTTATTATTATTAAATGTACATTTATTTATAAATTAATTTTTAAAATACAAATTGTATTTTGCAAAGGAAAGAGCGATCTAGAGAAAAAAAATATTATTATTTTTTTTTATCAATTTTTTTAATCCAAAACACAGCTCTGGACGACCAACAATTTTCTCCTGGGGAAAAAAAATTAAATTCAAATTCAAATTTAAATTTTTACTAAAGTAAAAAATAGATTATTAAAATACTATATGGATGTTTTTATTATTAAATATACATTTATTAATGAAATAATTTTTAAAATACAAATTGTATGTTGCAATTGTGTGTTGATTAACACACAGAAAAAAAAAAAACTGTATGATTTTTATTTATTTATTTTAGTATTTTTTAATCCAAAACACAGCTCTCAGTTTGAGATGGATGAGCAAAAACATTCTCCTGGGGAAAAAAAATTTAATTCACATTTTTATTAAAGTAAAAAACACATTATTAAAATATTATATGGATTTTTTATTATTAAATATATATTTATTTATAAAATTATTTTTAAAATACAAATTGTACTGTATGTTGCAAGGAAAGAGAGATTAACAGCTATAAAATACTTATGATGTTTTTTTTATCATTATTTTCTTTATTAATTTCTTTAATTCAAAACATTATATATATATATATATATATATATATATATATATATATATATATACATATATATATATATATATACATATATATATATACAGTGAACTTGAAAGTTGAAAGTTTGTGAACCCCTGGCAGAATCTGTGAAAATGTGAGTAATTTTAACAAAATTGCGTCGTGTTTCCTTCTGGACCATCAGTGAATGTTTGAACCTTTTTTAATAGTTGTGTTTGAGTCCCTCAATTGTCCTCAGTGTGAAAAGATGGATCTCAAAATCATACAGTCACTGTTGGAAAGGGTTCAAATAAGAAAAAGATGCTGGAAAACTGAAGAATCTGCAGGACATGGAGGATTTTTCTGAAGAACAGTGCTCAGTTTAACTGTTCAGAACAAACAAGGGACTCATGAACAACCATCACAAAACAAAAAACAGTCGTGGATCATCCAGGTAACCACACACAGTATTAAGAACCAACGGTTCACAAACTTTTGCATGGGGTTATTTTAATAATTTCAGCTATTTTTTTTTTTTTTTTGTCTTGTGGAGTAAATGTAAACATCTTTTATGTAAAATATCTTACTCAGGACAGTACTAAATAAAAAATAACGTGCATTTAGAATTCTGCACATGATAATTAAAAATAATAATAATAATAATATGATTAAGATGATGATGGAAAAATATATACAAATAAATAATAATAATAATAATAATTTAAAAAAATAAATCCTGAAATCTTAAACTACCCTGAAATGTCCTAAAAGGTCAAAACCAATTTAAGTAAATAATGGCCTTTCTCATTCTAAACACATTTTTTTTTAGAGGTAGTGTTACAGTTTGAGTCACAAATGGCTTTATTTGTAGACATCTATTACATGTCCTCGTTTAGACAGCTACTACTACTATTATTCTGGTGCAGAAGTACAACAGAAGAGAGAAAAGTAACTTACGCTAAGTGACAGTGGAGTCAAAGCAGATTCAGAAAGGTCATTTTGGGACTCAAATGGGACAAAATCCACACATTGATCTGCTGGATGTGTTTTGTTCTTTCCATCAGCACCAGCAGTCTCTTCTTTGAGCTCTCTGTGTTCATTTTGCACTCTATCCTTTGTTAAACACACTGATAAAGAGGAACAATATTCAGTCATGAAACAACAACTAGGTTTTGTATGAGAGGAACGGAGGAAAAACTGCACTAATACCAACATGTCCAGAGTGTAAAGACATCAATCTCTCTGTGCTGTCTGTATAAAATCCCCTCATCTTGCTAAATGTCAGTGTGTTTCAAGTGAAGTTTGTGTTTGAGGAAGCCAAAGGTCAGGAGAGATCAGGTGTACCTGCTGCTGCTGTGTGGGATGTAGTTCGTCTCTGCTGGGCATGCAGCTTTATGTTGGCGATAACCGCAGCGGCGTTCAGGGCCAGGACAGCGTCTGCGCTCAGATCAGTCGAGTTATCTGAGAACAAAGAGACTGTGCATCATCCCGAGTCTCTGCTAGGCCTGAAACACAAGTAGCAGAAAGCGAACGCTTCTGGCTATGCAAGCGGGATTTTGTTGTTGCATTGAGAAAAGTAAGTAATGCTACGTTCTGTGGCAAAATGATATAGTTCTGCTTGGCCAAAACTACTGTTAGTTAAAGTACTGACATACTTGCAATGTTAAACTAGAGAATGTAGAGTGCATTTGCAACGCATTTAGGTCTGCATTAACACATTTGTGTATAAAATGTTTTTGGTCTATGGACAGCTACAGCAAATACTGGAGTAAGGAGTTCCAACAAATTCATATGATATGATATGATATGATATGATATGATATGATATGATATGATATGATATGATATTATATTATACTGTATTTTATTATATTATATTATATTATATCAATTAATTAATAATAATAATAATAATTAAAATATTAATATTATATATATTAATATTAAAATTAAAATATATTTAATAAATATTTAATATTTCATTTTATATATATAAAATTTAAAACCCTTACTTTACTAAAATTTAAGGGTTTTAGTAAAGTAAGGGTTTTCAAAATGTTCATAATGATCCCTATGTGAGGGACTTAATATTAATATAATGTAATACATGTAATAAATTAAATATAAATAAATATTTATATTGACATTTTTCTAAAACAAAATAAAAAATATAAAAATGTTATCTGGAAAACAATATATTACTATTAAATATACATTTATTTATACAATTATTTTTTAAATACAAAGATTGAACAAAAAACTGCACACTTCGAGGAAGAAAAGACAGACGGACGGACGGACGGATAGATAAGGGTGTGAATCAAAAATACAAACAAACAAACAAACAAACAAATAAATAAATAAATATATTGTCATGATTTTAAATCTTTTGAATTCTGTAAAAAAAAAAAAAAAAAAAAAAAAAATTTTATCCTGAAATCCTAAATTTCAGGGGGAAAATTCCTCTAAAATGTCCTAAAAATTAAAAATCAATATAAAGTATAAGCATATAAAGTAAATGGCATTTTTAATGTAAAAATTCTAAATGTTAACTTTCAGAGGTCGAGTTAGTCTCAAATAATTCTAAGTGACTTCATTTCAAACAAAAGTCATCTATGCATGTCCTCAGACAGTTAAATGTGTGTGTACGCATGTATTTCGGCGGCTGTCAGATATCTCTCTGTGTGTAGCAGCTCTAAATTCCCACGGAAGCTCAAAAACCGGTACTGAAAGCAGGGTAGAAATAGATTATGCATGCAAAGAGATGTGTGGGAAAATGAAAAGATGAGAAGACGCAAGACAGAAAGAGAGAGACGCCGGAGAAATCTCCCGTTTCAGGGCCGTCCACCGCTACCGTGCGTATCTGCCGTGAAAAGCTTCAATTAAAAACCTCTGCTCTCTCACACGATAATACTCATCCATTATACATCAAAGCCTACAGTGTGTTCTTGTGCGTCTAATATCCATACAGGTTCTGCTGGTACCTGGTGCTTTTAGTAGCGTGAGAGGTTTGATTCCTGAAATAGGTTCAAGCCTTCGATCCCACTCTTTCCTCACGCTCCC
The DNA here is from genome assembly GCA_039654775.1 of Spinibarbus caldwelli. Taxonomy (NCBI): domain Eukaryota; kingdom Metazoa; phylum Chordata; class Actinopteri; order Cypriniformes; family Cyprinidae; genus Spinibarbus; species Spinibarbus caldwelli. The sequence goes on from CM077256.1 coordinate 3,121,814, forward strand.
ATCCTCGCCACCGGAGGCCGAGCGTCTTCTTGCTTCGCTGCTGCTGCTGCTGGAACTAACAAGGTCAATATTTGTCTTCTGGGGAACAGGAGAGCTCTTGTTGTGAAACGCTGGATGTGCGACTGCATTACTGCCAAGATCTGTGCGGTTAAACAGGCTTGCGTCGCAGCTGAGAGGCCTTCGAGGTGGCTTGTATTTTCTGGTGTCGCTCTCCCCTGCTGTGCTGTTATTGTTTGTGTTGTTGAGGTGAAGAGACAGGCTAGATCTGTGCTGGGACCTCCGTTGGTTTGCTCCTGGCTCTAGAGATATGGTTAGCGGTTGGTTTAATGGTGAGGGATTAGTTAACTGGTTTTCGTTGAGTCCTTCAGTGTAGCTGTGTCTGTATTGCGCTGGACTGAAACGTTCTCTCTGTTCGGTCATTTTCACAATGGTTGCCTTTCTTCTCAGTACCACGCCGTGGTACATCTCTTCACGATCACAGCCAGAGGTCGAGGCGATGGGCAGGCTGGAAGTGCTTTTCGTCCTCTGTTCTGTGACTTTGACCACTAGGGCTTTTCTTCGTCCATTGGCGAGGTCATTCGTTCCTGGACTCAGAGGCTTGGAAATCTGTGTGACCTTCCTGGAGGTGATAGTGATGGATGATATTGAGGAGCTGAAGGACTCCGGCGCGCTTCCGCGTCTGCGTGTAGGATTTCTCAACACGGGATGAGGTCCAGCGTGGCCTGTGTCCAGCTCGGCTTTCGGATTCCAGGCTTGCGGTCCATTTCGTCTTCCCTCGGAGCTCACGGATCCCGGAGCCTGGAAGCAAACAAACAAATGAAATCCGTTGAATTGGGCTTTGTGTGGATGAAAGAGGTTCTCTCTGCCTCCTGCGAGCACAGTAATGCTTTTGGAATCCACACTGTGACAACTCGCAGCATTCTGAACTGGTGCATTCTGCCGTTTCCATAGCAACCGGATCAGTTTCGGGGGCAATTCAGTTAAGTTGGAATTCGAGGCACTTTTATATTCAATTACGAGTATCACAGGAAAGTTTTAATCTTGCCTTACTTTCAAGGAGCCTGAACTGACAAAATAGAGATGCTTGTGCATATGAACATAAAAAACAGGTCATGTACCACAGTATATATCAAAGTGCCATGGTGCCTCCATGGAATGGCATTTGTAAACAGTTCAAGTTCTGAAATATGTAATATTTGAGTGTAAAACTGGATGATGATTCTATATATCTGTTTAGATCCGACTGTTATAAGACCAGAAGCATGCATTAAGAAAGAATATTTTGAACAAGTTTGAGTTTAAAATAGGGAGAGCATTAGCATTTCTACATATGTGGAAACAGTTTATGCTTTCTTCAGCCCCACAACATCCTGCTGGAAGAGAAAAATGGTTAAAAAAAATCTGATATCAAACACTGTTCCTCTGATTCCAAACACTGTCTTGACTCTAAAAACTTTTTATATAAGGTAAAAGAACTTAATTTAATCAAACTACAAAGAGATCAGCATCTGATGTATGTTTTGTATTTTATACTGAAACACAAATAAAATAAGTTAATTTAAATTAACAAATTAAAATAAATTAACAAATTAATTTAAAAAATAATTATACGTTCTAATTCTGGATTCACAAAACGTTCTTATGAATAAAATTCTTCTTGATGTTCTTTTTTAACTTAGGAACTTCCCTAAGAAGTATTTTTTAGGAATATAAAATATTCTTTTTTCTTATCTTTTTCTTCTTATCTGGTGTATATATATCAAAGTACCTTCACTTTGCTGTTGTACCTCCATGAAATGGCATTCATAACCAGCTTTACTTTTGCAATATTTCATATTGAGTGTGAAACTGAATGTTTAAACTAAAAAGAAAAAGTAGGAGAGAACTTGATTTTATACATCTAAATCCAATTGATATAAGACCAGAACATGCATTAAGAAAGAACAGAGTCAGTTCTGTTGTTTTGTTGTCTTTAGAAAAAGAAGGAGCATTACTGAAGATACTGAAACAGTTCATTCTTTCTTCGACCCCACTGGAGAAGTAAAATGGTACAAAGTTAATCAATAAGACAGAAAAAAATGACAGAGATGCAGAAAAGCTGCCTGGAACAGCACAATAAACACAAAAAAAGATTTTTTTCAGAGAACACATATATTCGATTTATCCGAACAGTGTTCAGCTTCATTCAGAACAACTGCTCATGCCACTGAGGTTGGTTTGTGTGTAGGTCATCTGGAATTAGGCATGTAACTGATTACAAGATGCTTTTAAAGAGTGTTTACAGTGTTTCTAAATGAAAGACTGCTGAGGAACAGAAGCACAGCGCAGACAAACTTGATCAAAGATTCGTAATATTTGTTTAGTGTTTTATGAACATCTACATTACCACTTTAGATCCGCACAACTTAGACTACACTTACGTTCTTAGCAGATGCTCACACAGAAAAGCAACTTGGGCCCAGACCGGATCTGCATACTTTATTTTATGCACTGATTTTGAAGAAAAATACAGTGGATTTAAACATGGTAATAAACAGCGTTAAATAAGATTCTACTACACTAAACTTTTAATTAAAGGATGCATTAAATTTCTATTTCAAATAAATGCTGTTCTTACACAAAAATCTGAATCTGCACAACCGTTTTCAATATTATTAATAATAAGAAAGGTTTTTTTTTTGAGCAGCAAATCAGGATATCGGAATGATTTCTGAAGGAACATGTGACACTGAAGACTGGAGTAATGATGCTGAAAATTTAGCTTTGCATCACAGGAATAAATTACATTTTACAATATATTCACATAAAAAAACAGTTCTTTTAAATTGCCATAATATTTTACAATATCACCATTTTTACTGTATTTCTGAACAACTAAATGAAGCCTTGGTGAACTTAAAAGATCTCTTTAAAACATTTTACATTTTAGAATGTTTTAAAATTATTTAAAAAAATGATAATAATACAAAATACAATTTGTAAAAAAAAAAAAAAAAAAAAAAAGTAAAAAATCTGATTAATGATGGGTGGTGTTCGTAAAAATAGCCTTTGCCAACAAGGTTGTCTATTTGCACTCAGTGTAAATAGACACTGGCATTAATCAAACCATGTGCTTTTGAATCACAAGTTTATATCAAGAGCAGCAAGGCTTTATGAACCATATAATCATATAAATCTATTTTAGCAGTGTCTTTAGGTTAAATGTAACAAAATGCATAATATGTAGGACAACAAACAAGCATCTCTCTGTTTGGTCCACTTTAATAGTGTGAAAAATATTTAACATTAAAGCATCAGGCTCATACTGAGTGACATTTTCTGATTTTAAGCAAAATTATAAAATAACACGCTTTATGCTGCCAAAAATGTTACATAATTTCTCTTTTGTCTCTTAGACCCGAGATATAAAACATGAATAAATGCAGTGGATTTTCATTGACCTCAAACAGAAACTGTACTGTATAATAATCATTTTTCTGAAAGGTGCATGCATAGTTTATGATAGATGAGAAGGTTGAAACTTCAATAACATCTGCCAACTGTGTTTTGAGTATCTCAGACGAACGTATTTGAAGGATTATATAATATAATTAAAACACTGAGAACAAAACATAAGGTTAAACTCTGGTGCGAGTTAATTCATAAAGCAAACTAGTGTTTTCAGAACAGTGTTAGTCTCACCTGATGGAGGACGGATGGTGTTTTTTCAGGTGTCCTCCAGTATCTGAAGCCTACAGGTTCAGGCCTGTCTGAAAACAAGAAAAATCTACGTTGAGTGACATTTTCCGTGTTTTTCATTGAGAAATGGAACATAAAGCCAACTAGAGAGTATATTTTTTGCGTATGATATAAATCCAGCGGCGTTTCCTGCCACTCCTGTGTCACAATAAGGCCGATGTTCCTGCAGTGTGTGTTTACACTGTCAACAGAGGTCTGCTTAGACCGACTTAACCTGCATCACTTACAGGTGTCAGGAAGACAGAAAGATTTTAATCTGACAGACAGTCGCTGCACCACCCAAATGTGATGGATCGTTTTCCGTCAGCGTTGCCATGGAGACCCGGTCACAGCTTCATCTGACAGCTACGGTGGCAAGCTAACTATTTCTTGCCATCGTTTTTTTCAGCATGTAATCGCACTTCACACTGGCAGCTAACACCTGACAGGCAGCTATTTTCCCAGCATGCTCCCGGTTCGCAGGGCAGCGCGGCACACACTCTTGTCAGGCGCTCAGGTGTTGTGTGTCAGCTTCTGCATTGTATTTATGTATTCACACTGTCGTAATTACCAGTGGGAAACTCTGAAGCTTTGGCTTTTCGAGTTGAGGGCGTGTCATTTAAGAGTCGTGGTAGAAACAAATGGGCATGGATCAAAATTAAAGCTGAAGTGTGTAATTTCTGTCGCAGGAGCATCACCATATAAAACTGCAAAAATAATGACCGTTTTCAAATAATACTGAACAGTCTGCTATTGGTCAGCCAGAAAGATAGCCACACCCCTGACCAAAGCCATTGGTTAAAAATAGTTGAATAATTTAATAGCGCATTAATGATAAAATAAATACATTATCAGATAGATTAATTAAAGATTAATTAAAATGAAACCGAAATTGTGATACTGCTTACCATGATTGATGATCAAAAGCGAAAAAAAAATAAATAAATAAAATAAAAATATTTAAAAATAATTGTTATTATTACTTAAATTCTCAATTTTCATTAATGCAGTTTTTTTACAGTGAAATATTACAATAGAAACATTTCTTATTTTGTTGATTATATTATTTTAATAATAATATTAATAATAATAATAATTATTATTATTAATATTATTATTGTTTTACAATAAAATTATCATTTTATAGTTATATTGATATATGATTTTACAATGAAATATTACAATAGTATTTTATCTCATTTTAATATTTGAATTTAGCAATAATAATAATAATAATAATATTAATTATTATTATTATTATTATTATTATTATTATTATTATTTTATTGATATATAATCACATATTTTTTTGGTCAGATTGTACAGCCCTAGCAAACACAACAAACCCGGACCTATATATAATGAAAAAAAAAACCCACATAAATATAAATATAAATATAAATATAAATATAAATATAAATATAAATATAAATATAAATATATTAAATATATAATAGTTTTTATTGTCATGTTGATATGTATATTTTGATATATATTTTTACAGTGAAATATTACAATATTGTATCTCAATTTTTATCATTATCATTATCATTATTATTATTATTATTATTATTATTATTATTATTAATAATAATAATAATAATAATAATAATAATAATAATAATAATAATAAAAATTTCACTGTTATTATTATTTTATATTGATATATAATCACATATTTTTTGGTCAGTTTGTGCAGCCCTACAAACATAGCCTATGTATTATGCATCAGAAAAATTGCAAAGTTAAGCAACAGAACGTTAAACACCTAAGTTCTAAAAAAAAAACTCATCATTTTTTTCTAGGAAATGAAAAAGAGAGGCTAAAAAATGGATTTTCTCAACACATTTCTTCAATTCCCTTTAAAACCATGCAATTGTTTCCAGAATCAAAGCAGAATTCATCTCTTTTCCACCACTGTTTGGGATTCCACAGGCAGGTGATCTGGCAACACAGTGTGATCCAGAGCGACAGGCAGCAAGTGTCTGCCATTGACCCTTAGTCACTCATTCTGTGTTTACAACCGAAGAACGGGCTTCACACACACACACACACGCATTGATCAGCATGGCACTCATGTCCTGTCAAAGTCACATACCATCTGGAGCTGGTGAGAAAAAAGAAAAAAAGAAAACGAAATTCCTAAACATTTCTGTTGTAAACACTCATGGAGGAGTAAGTGCTTGTTCCTGCAACGCTGCCTCCCTCCTCCTCCTCCTCTTTCCCCTTGACTCAGTCCTGCTCTCACGGCTGTAATTACAGTGACGCTGCAGCAGCATCATTATACGCTCGTCACCTGCTGACAGACCCGAGAGAAAAGATCCCAGCAGCAACAGCAGGAGCGCTGAGAGGAACCACCGCTTGAGACTGAAAACCTAATACTGCTCTGTCCCTGACTCCAACAAATCTGCTTCTGAACCAAAACCATCCGTTTCTGAGTCCAAACAGTCTTCCCTTGACTCCAAACAATCTGTTCCTGGCTCTAAACGATATGCACGACTACAAAAACTCATCCCAGACTACAAAAACTCTTCCAGTAACTCCAAACACTCAGCTCTGACTCCAAAAACTTTTTTTGTAAGGTAAAACAATTTAATTTAACCGAACTACGATCAGAATCTGATGTATTTTGTTGTTGTTATTGTTTTATACTGAAGCACAATAAAAAAATAAAATAAAAAAATTGAACTAATTAAGAACAGAGGATTATATCTCAATTTCTTCAGAGTTTCTTCTGCTTTTTTCAGTTACTTGACGCATACAAGGGCCGGATTCACAAAACATTCTTGCAAATAAAATTCTTCTTAACTGTCATCTTCTTATTATTTTCTAACTAAGAATATTTTGTATACCTAAAAACGTCTTAAGAAATGTCTTAAGTATGTTCTTAAGACAAAACTTAAGAAGAACTCAAATCTTAAAAAGACTGTCCTTAAAAATCATTGCAAATAACTTCTTTCAAGTATTTAAGCTTTATATATATATATATATATATATAACAACATATAACAACATAATTTTTATTTATTTATTTATTTTTGTAAGAATTTACCTAAGGACATTTAAGTTTTTTTTTTTTCCTTAAGAAAACTTTTGGAAAACAGGACTCTCAAAATTGCATCACCCTCTTTTCTACACTTACGGACATGATGTAATCATACAATAATGATTAGAATATCCCTGAAATTTCTCGGCAAATCCGACATAAACCGCTCATAATATAAATCATTATTATATCTTACCACAGATTATCACAGAACACTGATTATTTCATGTACTCATTCAATAATGCCATTTTGGTCTTTTTTTTGTACCCCCAAAATCTTTCGAAGTGCAACTTTAGAAGCATTAATGATATGCACAACTTGGATTTCTGCATGAAGCAATTCACTGAATTTACTGAAGATGGTATTTCATACCACCAGTGTGTAAAGCTCAAACCTCCAAACATAATTCACCGATGCCCTCGGCCAAGTCGTTCATTCAGAAATTTCATATGCTGTCTTAGTCAATACGCACCATTTGGTCTTGGTCCATTAAGTTTGGCAGGAGTGCTGAGCAACACTGGAGTGATGGGAGACTTCAGTTTCTGCTGAAAGAACACACACAGACTTTATTTGTAGAAAAGACAGATGAATGAATGTGATTTCATTAGATAACAGATCCTGCAGTATTTGAAAGTATGTGTTGCTTGCGTTGATATTTTCTGATCTAATGCAATGACATTCAGACATTTCAAGTTTGACTTAAAGGAGTAGTTCACCCAAAAATGAAAATTTGCTGAAACTTTATATTCACGCTCAGGCCATCTAAGATGTAGATGAGTTTGTTTCATCATCAGATTTGGAGAAATGTAGCATTACATCACTTGTACCACTTGTACATCACTTGTATCATTACCAATGGATCCTCTGGAGTGAATGGGTGCCGTCAGAATGAGAGTCCAAAAAGCTGATAAAAACATCACAATAATCCACAAGTAATCCACACGACTCCAGTCCATCAATTAATGTCTTATGAAGCAAAAAACAGTGTGCTTGTAAGAAACAAATCCATCATTTTTAATGTCAAACTGTTGTTTCTGGGTAAAATATGAGTCCTCTATCCATAATAATAAAAGAAATATGCACAGATCTAGCACCATTTACAAGCCAAAACAGCTCTAAACAAATATGTGGGTGGATTTTGATGTGAGAGACAACAGGAGATGGACTTCATCGCTGGAGGAAGCATTATTATGGATTCTTATTTTGGTCAGAAGCAATGGTTTGAAGTTAAAAACATCTTAATGATGGATTTGTTTCTTACAAACACACAGCTTTTGACTTCACAAGACATTAATTGATGGACTGGAATGATGTGGATTACATGTGGATCATTGTGATGCTTTTATCAGCTGTTTGGATTCTCATTCTGACGGCACCCATTCACTGCAGAGGATCCATTGGTGAGCAAGTGATGGAATGCTGAATTTCTCCAAATCTGATGAAGAAACAAACTCATCTACTACTACATCTTGGATGACCTGAGGGTGAGTACGTTTTCAGCAAATTTTCATTTTTGGGTGAACTATAACATAAAATGACTGAAGTGAAAAGATAGAAAGATTTGGGCAGTTCAAAAATACATTTGGCTTCGTTTCTATCCTCTGGTCCCCGCGGCACTGTTGTGATCCTGTTGTTGGCTCAAATGCGGTTGGATCTATTCGTTCCTAAATCTGTTCCGAATGGATCCAAGCACCTGCTGACAGAGCGGTTTTATCTCGACTTCGCGCGGCACCCAAACAGCCACTGAAGTTCACGTACTTGACAGTCATCCAGAGATTTCTCTCTTTCCCTCCTTTCAGTTTTCTATTGCTCTCTCTTTCTGGCATCAGTTGGCACTAAGGTAAATCAGGTCTGAGAGCTCGGCTGTTCATTTCCAGGGTTTGTTCCCAGTAGAGGTGAGAGTGATTGTTGTGTGGTGTACAGCGGTGGCAGAAAGTCTGGGACTCTGAAGGCTTTTATCTCCAGTCTGGATAACTCAATCACTCTGAACTTCTGAGCAAAAAAAGTTTTATACTGTACAATTTGTGTGATACAGTGGAACTGTCTTACAAAACTCTGACAGATCATTTTTTATTACATTTTTAATCTTATTTTCCTTTAAAAACCGCAACATCCTGAAATGTAAAAAATGAAAGCTGAATCTAAATGATTTAGTGGATATCTGATAGTCGGATTATATGCAAGAACAATTTTCCTCTCCAAAGAGCAGATAAGCCATTATCTAGAGACACTTTAAAACCATTCAGAAAGTAATTTATAACTCAAACTTTGTCAGAACTGAATATTAGAATACTGCATATTGGACAGTGTATACTGGCTTTTAAAGTATGAAAAAACAGAATGCAGGATGTATCTGGACTGTTACATTTTCTGCCACCATTACTGGTTAGAGAAGTAACAGCATATCTCTCCCAGCAAGACACATGATTTGAGGAATCATTCAACTCACTAACCTTAAATATGAGCAATAGTCACAGCGATGATTGCCTTAGCAAGCACCACTAATGATAACTGTGTTAGTACAGTAGTACATTGTTGTCACTTGATCTCATTATGTTGCATGTCTAATTCTGCAAGTGGCATCCAGTCTCAGAAAGTTATTTTGAATTTTGAATTTGTGCAAAGATGTCTTTCGGGAGTTCAGGCTAATAAAAAATCAGGCAAATTAAATTAAAATTAAAATTAATAAATAAAAAACAATAAACAACAAATTAAAAAAAATAAAATAAATAAATCTATTAAAATTAAAAATGTTTAAAATGCATTAGAAAAACTTAAAAAGTTATCTGAAAACAACTCTTATGGTATAAATCAATTAAACTAAAATAATAATACAATGAAATAAACAAAAATATATAAACAATACATTAAAAAATCATAAAAATTAAAAGAAAAAGAAAAAATCAGCCATCTTTCAAATGTATTAGAAAAATCTGAAAAAGTTACAAACTCTGAAAACAACTCTTATTTTATAAATAATAATAATAATAATAAAATGAAGATTATAATACTATATATATATATATATATATATATATAAAATTAAAAATACTTCAAATGCATTAGAAACATCTGAAAAACGTTCTCTGAAAACAGCTCTTATGTTATAAATAATAATAATAATAATAAAATGAAGTAAGAATATATATATAGAGAGAGAGAGAGAGAGAGAGAGAGAAACAAAAAAAATCAATTAAAAATACTTCAAATACATTAGTAAAATCTGAAAAACATTCTCTGAAAAAAACTCTTACAGTATTAATAATAATAATAATAATAATAATAATAATAAATGTAATAAGTAAAAAAATAAAATATATAAATAAAATGCATAGATACAGACAAAAATTAAATAAATAAAATTTAAAAATGCTTCAAATGCATTATAAAAATCTGAAAAAGTTATCTGAAAATAGTACACTATTTTGAACTTCCTGCTGTGACATCACTTCCCTTTCCTGTTATTCCTTCTTACCTGGCACCTGCTGTTGTCATGGCGGTTGTCAGAGATTTCCGTCAGTGTCACACGTCTTTGTATGGGCAGCCAGCCGAAGCGAACCGGAGCAAGTGCGCAGAACTGAGCTCTTTCTGCAGCGGGAGCAGCTTTAATATGAACAGACTCCAGGCTGCTCGAGGAGCTTTCACACACACTGGGACAGACACTAGGGGTCTGGTTCCTCCTGCGGAGAGAGGAAACATCAGGACACAGCGGGTTACATCCCGCCGTCTCATTCGGGAGAACCGGCATCGATACCGTCCTGTCCACAAACGTAGGTTTTTGATTCTGAAGCCGACGTGATTGGACCCTCTCTAGTGTCTGAAGCCATTTGTCCATCCTGCCACCCTCTATGCAGCTCAGTGGACGAGCTCCACGAGGGGGCTCATTCACCTGCGCCGCGGGGCCCTCGTAATAACCCCGCTCTCCAGGCCTCCTCCATGATGAGGACCTGCGAAGGAGACTTGTGCTGTTTTTGCAAGCCGCACCATGGGGCTGTAGCTGATGCCAGCCCTCAGGCTTCACATCCTCCATAATAATCTATGAGAAAGACATTGAAAATGGATCTTAAAGGGACAGTTCACCCAAAAATGAAACTTTGCTGTTCATTTACTGACCCTCAGGCCAAGATGTAGGTGACTTAATTTCCTCAGTAGAACAGTAAAGAACATTTTCAGCTGAAACCGTGGTCCTTGGTGATTCATTAAATACAAGTCAGTAGCTGAACGGTTTTGCGAATAAAAAAAAGCATATCAAGAAACACAAAAGTAATACTCATGACTCCTGATGATATATTGAGGTCTTATGAAGTGAAATGATTGGTCTGTGCAAGAAACTGTACAATATTTACAACATTATAACCTGTAATCCAGAGCCTCAGGCAAATGGGTAAATCAGATTCTTTTCCACGAACTGATTCTTTCGGACAGTTCATTTCAATGAACTGGTTCAGTTCAGTGGTTCTTTTATGTGATCATGCAATCACATTACATATACACAATTCTATTAAAGCACCCAATAATGTGAAACGTGGATGTTTTACATGTCTAAAGCATATAAAGTGAATAAACTAATCTTCATCAGCTCACCTTTTTACATAAACTATGAGAAATCATAAAAACCGTCATTTTGCCCCTTCATTCAAGTGAATGAGTGGAGTGCTAAATGAGTTCTTTCATCAAAGGATCAGATACACCGGTATTTTGGCTTAAAATACCGGAGTGACTGTCAGGCATCTGAAAGTGAGTTTTGATTGAGTAACTTGTAGATCTGTGCTGCTTGATCAGCAAACTGTTTCAGATGGTTCAGTCCAATTTGGTGAACTGATTCATTCAGTTCACCAAAAAGAACCAGTTCAAAAGAATGATTCGTTTGCAAATCAGACATCTCTCCAGACTGTTTAACCAAACTATGGATTACAGGTAATAATGTTGTAAATAATGTTCAGTTTCTTGCACATACCAATCGTTCCGCTTCATAAGACCTGCTTTTTTGACTCTCAGATATGGGCAGCCACTGACTTGCATTTTATGAATCACCAAGGACCACGATTTCAGCTAAAAATCTTCTTTACTGTTCTACTGAAGAAAAAAGTCACCTACATCTTGGATGGCCTGAGGGTGATTAAATTAACATCAAATTTTAATTTTTTGGGTGAACTACCACTTTAACAACAAGAAAGCTCATCCTAAATGAGTTCAGTACACACAATGTTTTCTCATAAAGTTCTTGTTTTCCAGTAAAAAATACACCAAAACACCTTAAAAATATAAATTCTCTGAGCTGCTTTCAGATTTTTCTATTGCTTTTGGCAAATAGTTTCATAGATTTTTTACAGTGACGTCCTAATTGAGCTCAGACTGCTTAGTCAATACAATCCTACACAAACACACTTAAAAAACGCCAATACTCAACAAGCTGACATGACAGCGTGCAGGGTAAGCAGAACAGTTTACCTGCGTCACACGGCTCTGAAGAGGACGACACAATCTGACTTCAAGAGGCAATAGCACTGTGAAAATCCCAGCTTTCCTTCCATGTCTCCTTCTCTCACAGTGTGAAGAGGGGCCACTGGTGCCGTCTCCTCTCAGCCATGACTATAAATGTGTGTGCTAGTCTGAAGGAACAAAAGACTTACAGAACCACTTTTATTTTTCACTGGGAGAAAGATATGTGTGTCAGTGTGTGTGAGTGTTTGCTCACAGCCAGTAAATACCCCCTTTTTCAACCTGGACATGTTGGCTTGGAATTGTTTTGTTTACTCTCAGAGATGCCTTTAACGTTTGTCTTGTAGTCACAAGGGAGTCTGCAGTTTAACACCGATAACCTAAAGTGAAAGAGCATTATCTGGATAAACTGTTTACTTTGTACTACTTGCATTTACTTCTCTTTCCGTGTTTTTTTTATTTTTTTTATTTTGTTTTTTAAGGAAACGGAAACTAGAACATATCTGGAGAGTGCAAAACTCACTGCCGCAATGGATTTTGTGGGTGGTTTTAACAAGCTAATGAGTGGGTGGTTGCTAGGTAGTTGCTTGCTTAGCCAAGTCAAAAGCTCCAACTTTTAAGTCTCTTTGGTGTAATATTTTGGTCTCTAGATACGGCACGGTTTTTCCTCGTTCCATATGAATTGATTGGATTGTTTCCAATTATCCACCATGCAAGGAACTCTGAAAATCACTTAGAAAAGTAACAGCAAAACTTTGTTTAACAAGCTGCACAATATAAACAATCATTAATGTCTTTAGCACAACTGGAGTTTGTTCAAATCACTGACACTACATATGAGCAATAATAACAGTGATACTTGTCTAAGCAAACACCACTAATTATTAAAAAAACAAAAAAACCAAAAAAAAAAACACTTAATTTACACTGCGTTCCAAATTATTATGCAAGTGATATATCAGTAGGATTTCGGTACAATAAAGAGTCAGATTTTTGTTTGTGTTGTTTTTCAAATCTAAACTGGTTAACTGGTATCAATCTCAGACAGGTTTGTTCAATAGTTTGCCAGTTCTTCTTAGGTAAATGGAAACCCTACTTAAAGAGGTTGTTCCACATTATTAAGCAAGTCACAGTTCTCATGAAATATTGTGAGGAAGAAAGATCTTTCTGAAGATGAAAAGTATGAAACAATGCAATGTCTTGCAAAAGGCATCAAAACAAACAATATTTCGCGAAAAGCAAATAGAAATTATTGAACTGTCAAAAGATTTATGAGTGACTTAGAGCACAGAAGATCTTGGTCAGATAAAGATTTATTTAGGAAAGTTTTTGTCAAACAAATGAACTGTATTGTAATGCCAGCTGTAAAAAAGCCACTGCTGAGCAGCAAACGGGTGTTTGAAGCTACTGGAGTCTCAAGATCCTCTCCATGCAGACTGGCAGTTGTGTGTAAACCTGCGTTTCAGTCACTGCTAACCAAACCTCACAAAGAGAAACCTGCATGCACAGTGGCTGTTTTCACATGCAAACGCTAAAATCTATTTTTTGAAGTCAAACTTAGTGAGTTAGGAAGCGTATCGTGTAACACACGTAGAGCTGCTCCTGCTGTCCCGTGGTTTGGAGCAGGACGTGTGATTGCCTTCAGGCAGTTAGCGATTCAGGGAGTTAAATCAGATGATGAGGTTGTTCATGTTTGTGTCGGGACACCCACATGATCTCTCAAGACCACAAAAACACATCTTCAGGGCGAATACGCTCTGTCCCGGGGTTTCTGTACACAACCCATCCATTCTGCTGCTTCAGGATCATCTGCAAAATTCAAAACAGCCCTCTGACCTGTAAGAAGTAGAAATCACAAGTGAGATCTCTTTGAAGGTGCTGCTGTGTGGATTTATCTATTTACTTATTGCTGTACTAAAGCATAAAAATACCATTTGTTTGCAGATATTTGGTGGAAAACACAGCGTACTGCAGCCATGGAAGCCAGCAAACAAAGTAGGTTTTTTACCTGACCTAAAAAGGTAAAGCCTCGGAATCCATCTTAAAAACTCTGTGGCCAGAGGAACATTAAAACACAGATAAATCAACTCCTCAACTTACAGTGTAAAGCTCGTCAACTTTTTTTTGGCCTCAATCTGGCAACCCACATTAGCAGGAGGTCGGGAGAAACAACTGCAAAACCTGCAAAGCCACAGTACTGTTAAAAGTTTTAGGCACTTGTGTAAAAATGCTGTAAAATAGGATGCTGTCAAAATAATGTCATAAATAGATTTTCTTTATCAATTAACTTCTATTAACTTAATTGAATCAACATTTGGTGTGACTATCCTTTGCGTTTAAAGCAGCTTTTGCCCTAGGTGCACTTGCGCATAGTTTTTCACTTAGCTTTGCAGGTAGGTGTCTTGAAGCATCTTGGAGACGTTGCCACAGTTCTTCTGGATTTAGTCTGTCTCAGTTTGTTCTGTTTCTTCATGTCATTCCAGACAGACTGATGATGATCAGATCAGATCTCATGTGTGGAGCACTGTCTGTTGTCAGACTCCTTGTGCAAACTAAAATCTCACTAGATTATTACAATTAATGGCAAAACTAATGTTTGGAAATGTAAACTGATATTTCCTACTGACACACTACAGCAAAAGATAGAAATAACTGACTTAAAACCATTTTTTAGCTGGTGAAAATACTAGTGATCTCATAAAATTTCCCTGAAACAAATGACCTGAGGTACTGTTCTATAATTCTATAGCTCTATATTCAAAAACTGATCAGTAAACAATGCATCCGACCAAACCATTACATTACTTAAGATATTCAGCTCAGCTACAATTCATAATGTTTACATTCATCTTGAAAATCTGAGACATTTAAAGCCGTGCACACACTGAGGATTCATCTTTGCTGTGTGAATTGGGACAAAATGCCACAGTACAGACATTAAGCTTTCTTAAATAGCTCACCGTTTTCTTCTCAGTCTGAATATAGACTTTTTTTGTTAGACACAGAAATGCACCTTTTCCCAGAGGTTACTGCGTCTAACCTACATCATTATTGTAATTACGCTGGCTCTTGTGTTTCCTTTCGGCCCCTATGGACTTTCGAAAATATGTTTGAAAGAGTATACAGTTCTACCATACTACACTTACATTTCTGTAGTATGCATAGTGTGCACAGCGTTTTCATTAAAAATGTCTTAAAAAGATCATGCATAAAGAATATATGCATACTATATACAGTATATACTATTCTTACCATTTTTGCAGTATGCATACTGTGCAAATGTGTAGTTTTACTAAAATGTTTCTATAAATTTTATAGCATGGCATCTTGGAAGTAAAGATTAGTCTTTTAAGTTAAAAAAAGTCATAAAAAGATACATAAACAATATATGCATACTATCATACTACTCTTACTATTTTTTCAGTATGCACACTGTACAAAGTGTGTAATTTTTTTCTGAAAAGTTTTTATAAATCTTTTCATCACTTGGCACTTTGGAAATAAATATATTTCATTTGCATTTTTAGTAAAACAAAGACTTAAAAATATCAATATTTCATGCATAAATAATATATGCATACTATATAAATACTGTTTTTATTATTTTTTGCAGTATGCATACTGTGCACAGTGTTATGTCTTTCTAAAATATTAAAGGTGACATATTATGCCCCTTTTTACAATATGTAATATAATTCTCAGGGGTCCCCAGAATGTAACTGTGAAGTTTCAGCTCAAAATACCCCACAGATCATTTATTATATCATTTTGAAAATGCCTATTTTGAGTGGAAGCAGAAACACGCTATATTAGAGCATGTGTCTTTAAATGCAAATGAGCTGCTGCTCCCCGCCCCCTTTTCCAGAAGAGAGCTCCATCATTACAGCTCGTATCTGATGAAAACATCTGTTTTGGTTCTGATTAACATGTTTATCGCACTGAAATCATGCGTTTTAAACCATATTAGTTTAAACTTGTGATATACAGTTTTCTGAGTGCACACATCCGAAGCACATGGACAGAAAGTGGCTGTCACAGCATGTGAGTACTGTTCTCATTCACAAACAAGTTTACGTTAAAAACACGCATAAGTTACAAAAACAGTCGGTTATGACTGTGAAGGTAAACAGCTGGGAAATAAATCGCATGTTTATTTTAGATCTGTGTGGAGCAGCAATATACAGTAAATAAATCAATAAATGGAATGCTCTGTTGTCTCCTCTGAAGCTGCGACTGTAAATAGTGTTCTGTGCTCGTTTGTGCAGCTAAAGGCAGAACAGTTAGCATGTTTTGCTCAAACTTTCGCCATGGCATTAGAACTGGTACACCGTTGTCAATTGCGAAATCAAAATAACGGCGCCGTGGGTGGAAACTTACAGATTAAGGGGCGGTAATATTATAATGAGATCCCTTTGCAAGGTCACTAGGGGAGCGAGATCAGACGCGCTCGTTTTTTCTGACGCTTGCAGAAAAAGGCTTACCAAAACAAAGTTACTGGGTCCATCTTTTTCACCTTTCATTGGTTGGTAGATGCACCGGGAGCCTGATTATAGCACTTAAAACCTAGAAAAGTCAGATTTTCATGATATGTCACCTTTAAATCTTCTCATAACATGACACCTTAAAAATGCTTCATTAGAATTTTTAGTAAAAAAAATTAAAATATCAATATTGGATGCATAAAGAATATATGCATACTATATGCATACTACTTTTACTGTGCACAGTGTGTAATTTCTGCTAAAATGTTTCTATAAATCTTCTCGTCATTTGGAACCTTGGAAATAAAAAACAGTATTTTTAATTAAAAAAAAAATCTTAAATAGATGAATATTACATGCATAAAGAATATATGCCTACTATACACTGTATAATAGACTATGTTCGGGATAGTATACTGTCATGCTGCTCTGACTATTTTTGCAGTATGCATACTGTGCACAGTGTTTAATGTCTTCTAAAATGTTTCTATGAATCTTCTCATTACAGGACACCTTGGAAATAAAGATATATTAGTCAGCATTTTTAGTAAATAAAGTCTTAAAAAAGGACAATCGTCCATGCATAAGAAATGAATGCATACTATACAGAGTATGCATACTGCAGAAATAGTAAGTAGTATGGTAGTATGCCGTTCTGAACTCAACGAGCAGAACCAGCGGCGCCCCCTGCAGGCAGATGATGTACTACATGTTCTCGTTATGGGGGAAGACTGATATGAAGTATAAATAAACATGTAAAGGCAGATTGGTGTGTGTTGGGTTCGTTCCTCTGATGTTGAGGCACGTCAACATTTTTCTGCTGATAATAACAAATATCTTCATCATTAGAGGAGAGAGAGAAGGAAAAGAGAAATAAAAGCTTGTATGACTCACACAATCAAAACAGCCCTATCCTGCTCTGTACGTCTATTTCATGTTTATTCCCAGCCATTATTTTCCTGTGATCAATTTGGTATTTGTTTCTAATTTTAAGTGGGTAATTTGCTGTTTTGTTCTCTGTGCTTTGGGCCGTGACTCATGCCTCAGCATGGCTTACTCTCTGCATTTACGGTGGGATTTCCTAATTAAAGCTGTCAAATGTCTCAGAGGCTTAGAGCAAACAAATAAGAAAGGCACAGGAGAACAATTAAAGGAATAATTCACCCCGAAACAAAACTTCTGTCAGCATTTACTCCCCTCATGTCATTCCAAACCCTTTTGATGCTATTTCTTCTCTAGGAGATGTTAAGCTGTATGCTCATGATGCGATTTGAAGCTCAGAAAGCAACAAAAAGTATCATCATTTTACAGTTCTCAAATCTTGGAAGAAAGATATTTTTAAAAATTATGTATACATAAAATTTGTGTATATGTGTGTATGTACAATTTTCTGCATGAGAAAATTACATAAATATAAAAAATTATACATTTAAATATTAATATACATAATATAATGTATATCATCTCATTTTCTGCATATGAAAAGCCTAGTTAGAATTTATGCATAAAACTGTGATATTTAGTTATATTTACAGCACATATTCTTTCTCATGCTCTTCGTTGATGCTGTTGTCCTCTTACACAGTAAACATGATTTTTCAAAGTTGTAAATAAGATTATTGAAGTATGTTTTATAAAAAAATATTATTTAAGTCTTTATACTTCAGAATTTGACATTTCACATTTAGTCAATGTGTTAATTTATATTTTATGATGGAGTTGGTTTTTTTTTTGATTGAAAGTTAGAGTGTGCATGGGACAAAGTAAATAATACATAAAAAATTTGAAAAGTGACAAAAATAAGTTTAGAACATATTTTTAATGCTACCTTCATATAACCAAAATAAATCTGCTAGTTTTAGCAATAGTAATAATAGTGCTTGGCTTAGCAAACAACAATAGAAAGCCAAAAAATCTCTCTTTCTGCTGGACATTTCACTGGGTAATGATGATGAAGTGTTTGAGCTTTATTCTTCAGGCTGAGAGCGAGAGAGAGGTGTTTAATGTGACAGGGTCTGCACTAAACCAACAGGCCTCTGATATATACACTGATGAATGGTAAACAGCCTCTTCACCCTACTGCGGGGCCACTTACACTAGGAGAATAAATCATTCATTTCTCATAAAGGCATGTATCTGTGGGCTAACAATGAAAGCACATTTATGTAACATTTACACCGAAGCTTCAGATGAACACAAAGAATGCAGGAGCTTCTTTTAATGTTGCTTTAGTCAAATTCTTAAAACATGAACTGCAGGCTACAAAACACGATGGCAAATGAACAAAGAAGTGGAAGCGCTGCATGCATAGATTTCATCTAAAAGGCTCATTCTCAAAATGTTTTGCATAGTGTAATGATTCAAAAGACAGTCTTTGTCCCATAGAGCAGCTTTAATTGCAAGCATCTGGGGATGGTTTGTGTGCAAAGCAACATACTTTCACAGAAACAACAATTAACCTCAAACGGAGTGATAATTTCTCTGGAAAAGCAGGAATTAAGTGAAGTCGGTGGCTACGAGACAGTATCCCAGAGCAATCTTTTCTAATTGATCCCCATAATCAAATTTTCAGCAGTCGCCACAGTCTGCAGCTATTTATGACAGTGAAAATTGTCTCGTTATGAGTATTAGAGGATTCATAATGTATTATGCTGTGCTGTTAATTTTGTTTTCCATATTTTCATTAAAAATCTTTTTTACTCAAAAATGGAACAGAAGCAGTGGAAAACAGATTAGTCTGTCCGTTTAGACCCTGGTTAAAATAAACATTATAAAAAAGTTGACCGTACAAAAATGACATTACAAGGAGTTTCATCATGATTAATTCAAAATGCAAAAAATCTGGACTCCTCCATCACAATAGGCCACCGTAAAGTGGCTTTAGGATCTCTGTTTAGCTTTTATATAAATACATACATGCATACATATACACACACGTCATGTGATATGTATCATATAATGTATCATGGTTCCAATAAAAAAATATGAAGCAGCACAACCGTTTTCAACATTGATAATAATCAAAAATTCTTCTTGAGCAGCAAACCAGCATATTAGAATGATTTCTGAAGGATCATGTGCCACTGGAATAATGATGCTGAAAATTCAGCTTTGATCACAGGAATAAATTACATTTTACAATATATTCAAACAGAGAACAGGTATTTTAAACTGTAATAATATTTCAAAATATTACTGTTTTTCCTGTATTTTTAACAAATAAATGCAGCCTTTGGTGAGCAGAAGAGACTTTTTTTTTTTTTTTCCCAAAAACATTAACAAAATCTTACCAAATACTAACCCCCAAACTTCTGAACTGTATATGTGTGTATTTTTTGCACAATTTGACAATATCAGCGCTTGATTACAAACGATGAACAAAATATTACTTTCACGAATCATATTTACCTCACATATTAAAAACTAAAAAAAGCGGTAAAATTGTTGGTGGGAATGACGACACAATTAGGGACAGTCGTGTCCTGGGAAAAAATACTTATGTAAATAAATAAAGAAATATGCAAAAATACATTATTTAGACATTTTTACATATAACTAATAATAAATCTCTGAGTTTCAATAAAAAAAATCTACTCCTGGAACATAAAAGTGTCCGGTGTTGAAGAAACGCCCATTTACACCAAGTCACCACAGATTTAGTGTTTTTACTTTCCTCAGGTATGTTGGCTGAAATTGTAGTTACCATGGTATTTTTTGTGAGGGACTGACCGGTCGTCCGGTGACGCTGGTGTCCCACATGACAAAAAGTTTGTCATATCTCCCCCTCGCGGTTCATGAGTTCAGTGATGGTGGAAAATGGCGGCTAGATGAGTCTTTCCACTCCTACAGAGAAAAGAAAAATAGTGTGGAAAAACTCTGGATTTATATTTGGAATATCGACAACAACAGTCACGGGCGTCTCACAACACCTTCATCAGTGAGGATGTCGCGCTGGGTGCCCACGAAGAAGGAGAAGTATGGAGTAGGTGAGTAGAGAAGGACCAAACTTCTAGTCCCATTACAAAAGTTTTGGGAGAAATTGTGATTAGAGTTTCTGTGTGTTCCCGGCTGGTTTGGATTATTTAAGGGGGTTTGTGCTGAAGTGTTTTTATGATTATGGATCAGTGTAATCAGTGCGCTATTGTGTATTTGGAGATATGTGTGTGTATGTGTGTGTTTTTTGGTAGAGACTGACACAGACGCGCCTAGTTCCAGTGTTTCCTGCGCGGCGGCCTGAATGGAGCTCATGGATGCATTGTTGCTCATTGTTAATCGCGCGCTGATACTTTGTAACAACTTTTCAAGCTGATACGTTCTAAAGTTTCGCTCTTGTTCTGTTTCGCGCGGAAGATTCTCTGAACGCGCTGCATTGTAACAGCCGCTGCTGCTTTCAGTCGCCCAGTTGTTTTGTTTGTATCTCAGCGTTCCCACTGTCATGGATAACTTGAACATGTTAGGATATTTAAAAACTGTGATTTTCATTCACACGATTTCTGTGGTGAATATACATGGCCTAAAATTAGGATACACCGTGAACTGAAGTGCTTTAATAAATCCTAATGACTGGAAAACTCATGCAAAGTTATTGGTCGAAAGGCGTGGGAAGCCTGATGTAAGCACATTCGTTTTATTGGGCTATTAGGTACGTGTAACTGTTCCTATCTGGGGAATTTTTTTGCATAAATATTGTGTAAAATAATTTGTATTTTGTGCATATCTCGCATTCAGCTCTGAAATACTTCATTCTGATTGGTTAGCATCATTGGTCAGCATGATTTCAGTCACTGCTTACCTACATATCTGTGCTTCATCATTTCAATGCTTCCTTATGACTTAACTGTACATGTAAGTCAGAAAGAAACAAAACTACTATGTTCCTCTATAATCTGTCCAAGTATGTATAGAACTAGATGTTAATCAGACACATCAGCAGTAGAGGAAAGTTGAACTGTATTTTCCAGGCGTTTCTTCCTTCTCGTATGTAATGATAGACTGGATTGTTTTCATGCTATTCACTGTGCGTTGCCTCATTCCTCCAGCTGTGATTGACAGCTCTGAGTTGACATGGCATGATTAGGCATGAAATATTGCACTGGATGATGTGGGAGCTTGTTTTTATTTTCCATGGGATAAAAAAATATAAATAAAACCGGTAATTGCAACTTTTTTTTATCTCACAATTCTGAATAAAGTTACAATTGTGAGATGTAAACTCAGAATTGCGTCAGAATTGTAAGATGAAGTCACAATTACCTTTTATTTTTATTCCGTGGCGGGGAAAAAAAAAATTGCGCTATGTAAAGTGAGAATTGTGAGGAAAAAAGTCAGAATTGTGAGAAAAACTTCAAATTCAGAAGAAAGTCAGAATTGTGAGAGAAAAAAGTCACAATTCCCTTTTTTATTTTTAATTTCCTGGCAGAAACGGGCTTCCACAGGCCGATACTGTTGGTGTTTTCTAACTGTACTGTTTCTTTGAACATCTATAATAGTAGTTAATAATATATCAAAAGTTCACTTAGAAAGTCCTTAAAAAGGTCTGGTTTTTAAAGTTTAGGGATGATTTAAGGATATAAAAGAATCTTAATTCCATCTCAACTGGACAAGAACTTTATGGGTTGCATTAAATCAGTAGAATCTTCTACTTGCAGCAAACTCATTGTCTATTCCATAATTCTGGTTTTATCTGCTCTCCTTGATGAAGACTGAAAATATCTCCAGCATTCATGTTGGATAACGTGTGTTCTGCTTGCAGGAGGAGAGAAGAGATGTTCACTTTTGAAATATTGTGGTTAACACATTGTGTTTGAGAGTGAAAGGTTGCTCTCTGAATGCTCTCTACGTGTTTGTGTTGCTCAGTACTTCCACTCTGAGCTCAAAGGAGCGCAGGCGGTGTGTAGAAATGTCTCTGTTGTGTGTGTGTGTGTGTATTTTTACCTTGAGGGTGATTGAATTTTACTCTCTAATGCTGAAATAGTTTTGCCTCAGTATTGGTATAATTTAAATTCTCAAGTGCACTAGACTGAGGTGAAGCCTTTTCTGACTACAGCAGGTAAAAGAGGAACATGTTAAAGCACATTTATGTGTGCTGCATCCTTGATAGTCTAACTGTTGAAAGTGGAATCATTTTCTGACTGTTTTCAGATTGAATATACCATAGATTATGTATATTTGCTTGCTTGGATAGACAGTCTTTTACACTGTATCTTGTTCTTTAATAATATACACTGATGTTCAGATTGGGCAGATTCTGTGTTTTGTATTTTTTTTTTCCCCTCCAAAAAAGGCATGAACCAGGGTTATTGTAGTTGTATATAGTTATATGCATATATAGTCTAAAAGTAAAAATCATTAATATGTGTATGTATGTATGAATGTGTATATACAGGTGCATCTCAATAAATTAGAATGTCGTGGAAAAGTTCATTTCAGTAATTCAACTCAAATTGTGAAACTCATGTATTAAATACAATGCACACAGACTGAAGTAGTTTAAGTCTTTGGTTCTTTTAATTGTAATGATTTTGGCTCACATTTAACAAAAACCCACCAATTCACTATCTCAACAAATTAGAATACTTCATAAGACCAATAAAAAATCATTTTTAGTGAATTGTTGGCCTTCTGGAAAGTATGTTCATTTACTGTATATGTACACAATACTTGGTAGGGGCTCCTTTTACTTTAATTACTGCCTCAATTCGGCGTGGCATGGAGGTGATCAGTTTGTGGCACTGCTGAGGTGGTATGGAAGCCCAGGTTTCTTTGACAGTGGCCTTCAGCTCATCTGCATTTTTTGGTCTCTTGTTTCTCATTTTCCTCTTGACAATACCCCATAGATTCTCTATGGGGTTCAGGTCGGGTGAGTTTGCTGGCCAGTCAAGCACACCAACACCATGGTCATTTAACCAACTTTTGGTGCTTTTGGCAGTGTGGGCAGGTGCCAAATCCTGCTGGAAAATGAAATCAGTATCTTTAAAAAGCTGGTCAGTAGAAGGAAGCATGAAGTGCTCCAAAATATCTTGGTAAACGGGTGCAGTGACTTTGGTTTTCAAAAAAGACAATGGACCAACAACAGCAGATGACATTGCACCCCAAATCATCACAGACTGTGGAAACTTAACACTGGACTTCAAGCAACTTGGGCTATGAGCTTCTCCACCCTTCCTCCAGACTCTAGGACCTTGGTTTCCAAATGAAATACAAAACTTGCTCTCATCTGAAAAGAGGACTTTGGACCACTGGGCAACAGTCCAGTTCTTCTTCTCCTTAGCCCAGGTAAGACGCCTCTGACGTTGTCTGTGGTTCAGGAGTGGCTTAAAAAGAGGAATACGACAACTGTAGCCAAATTCCTTGACACGTCTGTGTGTGGTGGCTCTTGATGCCTTGACCCCAGCCTCAGTCCATTCCTTGTGAAGTTCACCCAAATTCTTGAATCGATTTTGCTTGACAATCCTCATAAGGGTGCGGCTCTCTTGGTTGGTTGTGCATCTTTTTCTTCCACACTTTTTCCTTCCACTCAACTTTCTGTTAACATGCTTGGATACAGCACTCTGTGAACAGCCAGCTTCTTTGGCAATGAATGTTTGTGGCTTACCCTCCTTGTGAAGGGTGTCAATGATTGTCTTCTGGACAACTGTCAGATCAGCAGTCTTCCCCATGATCGTGTAGCCTAGTGAATCAAACTGAGAGACCATTTTGAAGGCTCAGGAAACCTTTGCTGGTGTTTTGAGTTGATTAGCTGATTGGCATGTCACCATATTCTAATTTGTTGAGAGAGTGATTTGGTGGGTTTTTGTTAAATGTGAGCCAAAATCATCACAATTAAAAGAACCAAAGACTTAAACTACTTCAGTCTGTGTGCACTGAATTTATTTAATACACGAGTTTGACAATTTGAGTTGAATTACTGAAATAAATGAACTTTTCCACGACATTCTAATTTATTGAGATGCACCTGTGTGTGTGTGTATATATATATATATGTGTATGTATATGTATATATATGTATATGTATATGTGTGTATGTATCTATATGTGTATGTATGTATGTGTATATATGTATATGTGTGTGTGTGTATATAATGTATATGTTTGTATATATGTATGTATATGTGTGTAACAAAAACTATATAGACATATTTAAAAGAAAAAAAGCCTAAAAAAGTACATAATTAGTAAAACTAACTACTAAAACCAAATTCAACTGAATTCAACTGAAACAGAAAATATATACATATGTAAATTATGCAGTGATTAATATAAACTGTAATTTGTATAACTGTAAATTGTAAATGAAATCAAGGTTATTTTAATACGTTTTATTAGAAAATGTTTAATTTGATGTTTTACTTATCGTTTCTTTGTAATGAATTGTGAATTTTGCTAGCAATTTCTGAGTGAAAATTGTTTCTACTCTAAATTTTGGTGTGGGTGATGCATGTAGTCCCAAAATCAAAGACTCTTCCCTCATAATCTGATTTCAAGTGTTCAGAGGAGATACATTTAAGATGCATGTTAATAATGTATAAACAGTGAGTTGTTTAGACCTGCTACTTCTGAGCGGAACACCTGAACTGCATGCATGTTGAAACGGGGCCTGAAAGTTCTTGGGGGTTGGGGTCTGTCTTGAATGTCTGGGTCAAAGATTTCATCAGGAAGACCCCTAAAATCAGTCCTAACTCTCACGCTGTGATCAGCTCTGTGGTTTTCAAAGTCATTTCATTGATGCCGAATCAAATAACATAAACCGGAATGGAGACAGTGACTCTGAGATGATTAAACAGAGTGTCAGGTTTATAGCTCAAATTGAACTGTGTATAAATAAAAACACACTAGCTATAGTAACATTCATTAATAAGTTCTTAAATTCATCGAGCTTAAAACACAAACCTTGTGAAAGTGCAGAGTTTGTCACATCTGTCAGTTTATAGTTTCGACAGTAGTGGGTTAATTTTCACGTCCTCTTTTTTTCGGATCCTCCACACACCTCTGTCTCTCTGCATGAGTAAGTCTTGTGGTATTTGAGGAAGTGTTCTCTGAAAGAGGTGCGCTGCTTACGTGCTGCCGTCCCATAAGAGTTTCCAAAGCAGCTTTAATAGGCTTTGTGTGTGTAGTTTGTTCCATTCATTCAGGCCTTGAGCAGAATAGCAGTGAAGTTTGTTTTGAGAGCTCTGCACGAAGATGGCTGGCTGAGAGGGACGGAGGCATTGTGGTGATGCATGAACAAAAAAATGTGCTGTTAATCAAAATTACTATTTACCACATGAAACTTCTCAGATGTGCATGCATTCATACTTAAATATTCACCCTTGTTCATAATTGTAGTATTTTTCAGCTATTTTATGATCTGCAATCTGTCTTGCATTTAATTATTTGCTCAGCAGTGCCTGTTTTTTATTAGAGGAACCATCATTTCAGCCAAACAGCTTGTTGTAGACACTTCGATTCAAAGTTGCAAATATTCAATATTCAGTGTTTTTTTGCTAAATTAACTCATTATATTGAATAATTTTCTTTTATATGCATCAGTATATTAATACATACTTACCTATTGCAATATTAAAATATTATAAATATATTTTAAATATATTTGTATTAACATTTTAATATGAGAAATTCATATTGACATGTTTATTTAATATAATATTTCATTTAAATGCAACTGTGAGCATTTAAATTGAATCAGTTTCTAATCAATTTAAGTGGTTCACTGAAATTAATATAAAGTTTTATTTTAGAGACTATATGAAAACATAAACTTTCATACTATTTAATGAAACACATTAATGTGTAAAATTTGTAAGTCACTGTGAATCTATCATGAATATACATTATTTCGCCCAAGTATATTTCCATGCAGGTGACTGGTATTTCACGTTTTCATAATTTGTTTGGTGCATGAATCATGAATTTCTATTTCCTTCTCTTGGTTTGGTTAGTCATTTTAATAACCTGATTCATGTGATGGTAGTCTAAACCAGTTAAGCTGTAACTTGTTTCCTCAGGTTTATGTTGTACCTGGCATCTTTTGCATATCTGAAGCATCATTTTATGATGCGCTTGCCAACGAATTGATTCTTGTGTTAATTTGGATGATTACATACCTTTCTGATTGAAGGCGTGGAAGTAAACATTTGTTGAGAGATTTAACGAGAAACAGGCGTTTGGAATTGCGTCCAGTTCCGGAAGGCATCTTAGTAAAGGTGCCAGCTCTGCACTTCCATAAGGAGTCTGGCACATGCTGAAATGCAGTTTTTCAGTGTTTTTGTGTTTGTGATTTGTCTTTGAAAGGTCATCTCTGATCTGGAGTTGGTTGCCATCAGGCGAGAGGCTCAGCTGAACTTCCTGCATCCTGTAAATTTTCTGGCATTTCACAGACATGCTTGGAATATTTGCATGGTGCACCAAAAAAAAAAAACGAGATGCCTCAGTCACCCACAGGACATCTCAACAGTGAAAGGCACTTAAAGGGACTGTCTTTTTTTTTTTTTTGGAACAATAGTTCACTGACAAGCTACGCAATTTGCGCACATAATCGCAGATGAATCGCATGCGATAGTGAACGTGATATTGCGTAGCTTGCCAGTGAACTACGGCTCTGTGTATTAAATGCCGCTCCATTTGAAAACAGGTGATGGAGATTTATTACTAATCACAGAACCGGCTTTACTGACGAGATGCGCATGACTATCGCATGCAATATATCGTGCAGCCCTAGTTTGGTGTAAAACCAAAAATGAAAATTTGGTGTAAATGTCTTCACCCTCAGGCCATTTAAGATGTAGATGAGTTTTTCTTCATCAGATTTGGAGAAATGTAGCATTCCATCACTTGCTCTCCAATGGATCCTCTGCAGTGAATGGGTGCCGTCAGAATGAGAGTCCAAACAGCTGATAAAAACATCACAATAATCCACACCACTCCAGTCCATCGATTAACATTTTCTGAAGTGAAAAGCTATGTGTTTGTAAGAAAAAAATCCATTATAATAACATTTTTAATTTCATATGAGTCCTCTATCAATAATGCTTTCTCTAGTGAAAAAGTGGTCTTGTCTGAATCAAGAAAGAAATCTGCACAGATCAAGCACTGTTTACAAGCCAAAACAGATCTAAACAAATATGATGGTGGATTTTGATGTGAGAGGACAACAAAAGATGGACTTTTTCACTGTATGGATTATGAAGTTGTATTTTTTTCTGAAGCAACTGTGTAAAGTTAAAAACGCCTTAATGATGAATTTGTTTCTTATAATCACACAGCTTTTTGCTTCTCAAGGCATTAATTGATGGATTGGAGTGGTGTGGATTACTTGTGATGTTTTTAATCAGCTGTTTGGACTCTCATTCTGACGGCACCCATTCACTGCAGAGGATCCATTGGTGAGCAAGTGATAGAATGCTACATTTATCCAAATCTGTTCTGATGAAGAATCAAACTCATCTACATCTTGGATTGCCTGAGGGTGAGTAAGTTTTGAGCAAATTTTCATTTTTGAGCGAACTTTTTTTTTTTTTTTTTTTTTTTTTTTTTAAAAAACCTTGCAAAGCAACTGCATTGTAACAAACACGGTGTCTTTTCAAATGTAAAAATTGAGTTATTTTTTTGTGCAGCTTTTTGTTGTTTTATTCTTTCTCTTTCATTCTTTCTGTCATAACTTCAGATCTGTCATCTAGCATAACAACACATTGTTTGATTGGTGACATTCTCACAATTGTAGATTTATGCTTCATGCTGCTTGTCTTCACATAACAATCTTGAAGACAGAAACATGCAAATGTCATATCGGTTACTCCGTATTTGCAGTCGCAATCAAACGAGTGTTTGCCGTTTGACTCTGCTCATTGTGTGCATGTGAAATGTGCCGAGCCGCAGGGAGAACCCGCCGCTGTTCTCCTGTCCTTCATTTCTGTCATGTTAACGTCGCTCTAATCCCTTTTTATTAAAGCTGAAATGTTGTGTTGTAACACAACGGCATTAATATGCCATAACACATGGATGAGAGCGATTCCTTGAGCTTGGAGAGGGGGGTGAAAGACTTCTCTTCCCCTTCTTACTGTTTGTTGATCCTTTGAGACTTTAGCTAAATAACAGCTGAAAGATGTTTCTTGCTGTATGAATGATTTATTTCAGTGTGCCATTGTAGAGCCAGCATGTGCTTTTTCATATTGACAAGTAGAGGTCGACCGATAGTGGATTTTACCGATACCGATAGCTAGGTTGGACCACACTGGCTGATACCGATTAATCAACCGATAGTTTTCAAAATGGATACTGAAAGAAAGCTATTGCTTTACTATTATTATTATTATTATTATTATTATTATTATTATTATTATTATTTTTATTTTTTTTTAAAAAAGCAGTAACAGTACTGAACCATATTTTGTAAATAAAAATATTAATATTATTTACTATGTTGATCATCAAAGTTATTTCATAGTTTGCTAATGTTAAAAGAAGAAACTTTATAATTTAAAAAGTAGCCTATTAGTAGCTAATAGTGAATGTTGAAATGAACACACTCTAACAAGGAACAATACTTCTACAATTTTCATTAATGCTATGAATGGACTCTTATTGTTAAGTGTTACCATTTAATTTCAACAGTCATGCTTAAAGATGACCATCTTTAAATATCTACACAAGGCCATAGCATTAAAATTACATACATATGGATATTATATGTGTACTCTCACACTTTATTTGCTTCTATTTTTTAATCACTTGATAATTATCTAATCAAAAAAAAAAAGTCACACACCGGGCAAAAGCGCAGCGCTGCGTCTAGGAGGACTCAGAGGTATCACACACACACACACACACACCAGACGCTTTGCGTTCAAATCAAGTGGCGGTCTAAAACAATTTATTTAATCACCAAACGGACATAAGTTTGCTTCAAGAATGAACAATGTGGCATAAATGAGTTTGAAGCTTGGTGTTTAAAAAAAAACAGAGCAAGCGGAAAGAGAGAGCGCGATCTATTACAGCTTTCTATATGAAGCATACAGACTTTATTAGAGCCACAGAAAGACAAACGTTTTGCTGAAAAATGCATAATACATCATTTATAGCCTAGGGTGAAGTCATTATGTACATTCACAACGATTTGGGACAAATATAATGTAATTTAATAGAAAACTATGTGAATGGCGCTCTGTTCCGCGGCAGGCTTTTCTGTTGGCTGTATTTAAATGCGAGTCTGGAGTTTCCCTCTCTGTGCAGCGCACAGTGTCACGTGTCAAAATAAACAGCACTTGCTGTCAGTGATTTCCGCCTCTAGAGGTCGCTCTCGTACTGTATAATGCCAGCGGACCCTTCTCAGCCACTCCAGCAACGGTTGCAAACCGGAAAACTATCGGCATGGATTTTTGCCGATAACCGATAGTTGCGACAATCAACTATCGGTGCCGATTAATCGGCAAAACCGATGAATCGGTTGACCTCTATTGACAAGCCTAAATCAGTCCAGCTCAGAGAAAGAGATTAGTCCAAGAAGTAGATTTTCTGAACAGCTGTAGCCTGTGCAAAACTTTATATGGTGCTTGCTATGTAGTCACTTTGTGTTTGTGGTTACTAGGGTGTTGTGGATGGTTGCTAGGGCATATCCCTGCGTAAGGTGATCTGAGTGGTTTCTAGGGCATTGCTATGCATCACAAAGACATGCTTGGTGATTTAACATGTTAATGCAGTTTCTAGGGTGTTGCTGGGTGGTTATTGGAGCATTGCTGTACAGTCACTGATGTATTGTTAGTGGTTTTTTTTTTCAGGTTTATGTGGTTGCCAGTAGGGCTGCACGATAAATATCGTGCGATATTTAATGCGCATCTTGTCAGTAAAGCCGGTTCTGTAATCAGCGGTAAATTCCATCACGTGCGTGATTTCACATGGAGCTGCATTTACTACACAGAGTCGTTGTTCACTGACAAACTGCGCAAAACCACGCTAATAATGAACATGGATTTGCGCAGCTTGTCAGTGAACAGCGGCTCTGTGTAGTAAATGCAGGTCCATGTGAAATCATGCACGTGATGGAATTTACCGCTGATTACAGAACCGGCTTTACTGCCAAGATGCGCATTAAATATCGCACGATATTTATCGTGCAGCCCTAGCTGCCAGGTAGGGATCCGCGGTATACCGGTACTGGAAAAATACCAGTATATATTATATTTCAAATGGTACGAAACCATAATTTTGCTCAATTCGGTATTTCATATGCTGCTGTTGAGAAGTGCACCTGTAGGCAGTGCTTCCCAAATTGCATCGCAACCGGTAAATGTGACAACAGAACAACGCGATGGATCAAACAGATGAAACTCTATCAACACGCCTGAAATTAATAAATAAAGAGAACAGTTTTTCCATCTTAAAAGAAAGCTCCAGGTTTGCTGTGCTTGTTGGTAGCACTGCATGATTTGGCCAAAATGTTATAGTATTATTTAGTCATGGATATAATAATAATAATAATAATAATAATAATAATAATAATAATAATAAAAACAAAATAAATATTGCTATTGCAGTATTTCAATGTAAAATAAAATTTAAAAACTATGTTAAGAAAATGTGGTGATAAAAATATTACTGTTTAATATTTCACTGTAAAAAAATTTAAAAACAATAATTTTAAGGAAATATGCAATGATGATGATATAATAATAAATATTGCTATTACAATATTTCACTGTGAAATAAAAAAATAAGTTAAAGAAAATATGTAGTAACAACAACAACAACAAAATAATATTTTTTATTATTATTATTATTATTAATAATGATGATGATGATGATGAATAAGAATAATAATAATAATAATAATAATAACAAAATATTAGCATTACAATATTTCAAATAAAAAAAATCAAGAATTTTAGAAAATATGCAATGACAGACAAACAAACAAACAAATAAATAAATAAATATTTATTTTGCAATATTTCACTCTGAAATAAAAAAAGTCAAGGAAAATATGTAATGTAGTAGTAGTAGTAGTAGTAGTAGTAGTAGTAGTAGTAGTAATAATAATAACAATAATAATAATACATTACCATTGCAATATTTCACTGTAAAATAAAGTAAAAAAACTAGAATTTGGAAAAATATGCAATGAGGATAATGATGAATAGACAAATAATGACTATTGCAATATTTCACTGTAAAATAAAATAAAAAATCACGTATTTAAGATAATAATAATAATAATAATAATAATAATAATAATAATAATAATAATAACAAAATATTAGAATTGCAATATTTAAAAAAAAAAAACAAGAATTTTAGAAAATATGCGATGATGATAAACAAACAAAAACAAATTAATAAATATTTCTTTTGCAATATTTCACTCTGAAATAAAGTCAAACAAAATATGTAATGTTGTAGTAGTAGTAGTAGAACTAGTAGTAGTAGTAGTAATAATAACAATAATATATTACCATTGCAATATTTCACTGTAAAATAAAATAAAAAATCACGTATTTAAGAAAATAACTTAATAATAATAATAATAATAATTATAATAATAAATAATAATAATAAAATATTAGCATTGCAATATTTCAAATAAAAAACAAAAATTTTAGAAAATATGCAATGAGGATAATGATGAATAGACAAATAAATAATATTACCATTGCAATATTTCACTGTAAAATAAAATAAAAAATCACGTATTTAAGAAAATAACTTAATAATAATAATAATAGTAATAATAATAATAATAATAATAATAATAAATAATAATAATAAAATATTAGCATTGCAATATTTCAAATAAAAAAACAAGAATTTTAGAAAATATGTAATGTAGTAGTAGTAGTAGTAGTAGAACTAGTAGTAGTAGTAGTAGTAGTAGTAGTAATAATAACAATAATATATTACCATTGCAATATTTCACTGTAAAATAAAATAAAAAATCACGTATTTAAGAAAATAACTTAATAATAATAATAATAATAATAATAATAATAATTATAATAATAAATAATAATAATAAAATATTAGCATTGCAATATTTCAAATAAAAAAACAAAAATTTTAGAAAATATGCAATGAGGACAATGATGAATAGACAAATAAATAATATTACCATTGCAATATTTCACTGTAAAATAAAATAAAAAATCACGTATTTAAGAAAATAACTTAATAATAATAATAATAATAATAATAATAATAATAATAATAATAATAAAATATTAGCATTGCAATATTTCAAATAAAAAAACAAGAATTTTAGAAAATATGCGATGATGATGATAATAAACAAACAAATAAATAAATTTCTTTTGCAATATTTCACTGAAATAAAAAAGAAGTCAAGGAAAATATGTAATGTAGTAGTAGTAGTAGTAGTAGTAGTAGTAATACTAATAACAATAATTATATATTACCATTGCAATATTTTGCTGTAAAAAAACTAGAATTTTAGAACAATATGCAATGAGGATAATGATGAATAGACAAATAATATTACTATTGCAATATTTCACTGTAAATGAAATAAAAAAATCCCGTATTTAATAGGAATGTGCGCTACGACTAATTTGACTGTCGTTTAAATGGAAGTTTTGTATCCGACTAGTCTAAAAGCTAGAAACCCCCAACAAATGGCAAAAGAAAAAAACTGTGCGTGTCTATATAACAGCCTACACTTGAATACTTAAACTTTGAATCACACTGTCAAATCCCTCAATGAATTCTGCTAAAAAATAGGTCACGATTATGCCATATGCTTGCCTCGCGTTATCATCATTTAATTTTAGGCAGTCGTTAAACAGAAAAAAAAGGAAGAGCATACACTCAACATAAACCAGTGCATAGCTTATTTATTCAGATCAGCTGGAGCAATGCAGAAATGGAAAATCAATCAAAAGAGTGACAGAATTCTTCATTTTCATATAACGTTAGCCAGCATATTAAAACACAAGTCAAAAACAATAGGAAAGTTTATCAAGGAATAGCATTAAAATGGCTTTTAAAAATGTACTTCATGTTGGCTATATTGTCTAAAAACAAAACAAAGCTCGTTTTACTTAGACCATGCGCATTTGTTCAGTGAATTTAACATGTTAACGTGGTCTGGCGAAAGACAGGACTAGAGGCGATTCTGCACTTGAGAAAAAAAAAAAAACCCGCTCGGCAGGAACTGAAGTCACAGGCACGCAGAGAGATAACTACAACCAAGCAGACAGTTTTGAAAAGAGCCTGGAAATATCGCACCACCACCGAAGTGGGTCTTCGTTTAAAGGAATAGACGCGCGGATGGGATCGCAGACCGCAGCGACGGGTTGTAGTGTATGACATGATTGATATTTGCTGGCTTTGGCTAGCCTCCAAGCTAATGCATACGTGCCTGTATTGAATATGATTACGCATCGCTCCAATAGAGTTATTGTAAGCCAATTTGACATTACACAGTTTACACACAACTTTTCCGTTTCCTTCTAATTCTAAATAATCCCACACCTTGCTGGTTCTTCGCGTGGTCATTTTTGAGCTCGCCGCAACTGAACGCATGCGAGGTCTGAGGTAAAAATTTAGTTTCCGCCCAGATACGCTTTTAAAAATATTCATATATTTAAATATTTTGATATGCATTCTTTTTCAAAAGTTTTATTTTAACTTATTTAAAATATTTTAAATGTAACGTTAAAATAATGGTAATTTGAATGATAAAATCATGTTTTGTTTTTTTTTCTCTCGTGTAATCGACTATTGTTTTCAGTGTCGACTAGCAGGAGCTGTACCGTTTAGTCGACTAGACCCGCACATCCCTAGTATTTAAGATAATAACAATAATAATAATAGTAATAATAGTACTACTACTACTACTACTACTACTAATATTTTACAGTACAACTGTAAAATTACAATACTAATTTAATTTCTTAATTTTAAATGTGGATCCAAGCTTGCATGAAAGTTGGCATGAAATTGAAGTTCATTCTATCTATTTTCTAAGTTAATGCTCTAGATCTTGTTGTTTTCTTTTCTTTTTTAAATTTTCTGTAAGTTTTAATCAATGTAATAACCTGGCCTTCTGGTGATATCTCCAATCATTTACTCTACTTAAACCCCGCCCACTGTAAGCTCACGTTCATCTACCTCCATATGAGTGCCACACCCACATCTCAACATCCAATCAACAACCGATGCATAGAACCAAGTCCCGCCCTACATTTTTTTTTCTTCTTCAATAATCCATTACACTCGGATGTATGTCACAATAACCTGGATGTCTTTGCAAACTCGACTGAATATGAACCGTACTGTACTGAAGAGCATGAGAGCTGAAAATGACTGGTTGCCTTGAGTCCTAACAAACTGCCACTTATCTCCCTATTGTTATCACTCTCTCTCTCTCTCTCTCTCTGACTGTAAACAGTGTTGTTTACGTCGGTATTCTGACGGTTTCTGCAGCGGTGGACAGGATCGCTCTACCCAACACTTTGGCTCCCCAGATAAGGAAATGCCACTTCCTTTGGCTTCAGTAAAGCCACCAGTGAGAAGTGCAGCTTGACTGAAGACAATAGTTCTGTTTGTACTCTCACACACAAGCATATAATCTCTCATTATCTCCAGTGTGCTCCTGATTAACTTCAACCACAGTCTGGTCTGTGTTTGGACCCTGTCGTCTTAGAAGTGTCAGAACGACGGGGCGGGAGATGAGCGCGAGTGCTCAAGTACAGTGACAGCGATGATCAATCATGACGACACAGTTTCGTGACTTGACTGCTTTTTTAACTTTAAAACATTTCAAACCAATCAGAGTTTACAAGACGTGTCAACCAGATTGGATGCAGTGTCATTTCCGGCACTGTAATTTGTGTCAATGTTGTTGTGTGGTATAAAGATACAAAATGTAACATTTCATTTAGTACTTCATCTATAAATCAAAGAATAATTAGAATTGAATTTTGATTGATTGAATGTCATATTTTGGTGAGCATCACTGTAAAGACTGTTAGCATACAGCAACACAAACTTTGTTAAATCCAAGGGGAAAAAAAAACAAGTGTGCAGAAAATTACTTATTGTTTAATCTTATATTGTATTAAATTTTTTTTTATTTTATTTTAATATTATCATGGCAGTGTGACATTGCACACATTAATTTTGTATTGAATAATTAACTGTTTTTAACACTGAATTTGACCTTTTTAAAATTTCATTTAGTAATTTAGTAATTCTATAAATCATTGAATAAATAGAATTTAATTTAGATTGAAACAGTATTGAATATCATATTTTGGTGAGCATTATGATGGAGCCCATTAGCATACAGCAACATGAACCTTGTTAAATCAAAGTAATAAAAAATAGAAATAAAATAAATCAGGTAATGTTTAAAAGGTATAAAGTTATGTCAGTGTGAAATTGCACAAACATTGCATTGAATTGAACTGTTTTTTACACTGAATTTGTCATTTATAACATTTAATTTAGTAATTTATCTTTTAAATCAAATCATGATATAAAATAAAATAAAATAACTTTTTATTTATTTTGTTTTATCATGGCAGTGAGACGTATTGTTTTGAATAACTGAATGTTTTTAATGCTGAATTTATCAACAATTTTAACATTTAATTTTGTAGTTTGTTTAAATCAAATCATGATCCAAAAATAAAACTTTTTTTTTTAAAGTCTTTTTTACATTTTATTTTATTTTAATTTTGTTTTATTTTGTCTTGGCAGTGTGACATTACACTTATATTGTATAGAATAACACTGAATTTGAACTTTAGCCCTGAATTTGTCAATAACATTTCATTTTGTAATTAATCTTTAAATCAAGCTACGCTTAAAAAAGAAAATAGCTTTTTAACCTAGTTTATTATATTTTTCATTTTATTTATTTTATATTTTATTGCAAATTAGCTTTTTCATTCTTGGCTTGTTGCCCTTTGATGCAGTTTGAGATACAAATAATTATTATTTTTTTCTTTTTCCTTTTGATTTGTCTTAAAAACCAGTTCTCAGTTTCCAGCCCATGTTTGAACTCCTGGCATCCAAACGGTAATTAAAGATGTGTCTTTGTTCAAAGCTCATCTCCTGTTGAATGTGTTGCTCTTATGAATCTCTGCGTCTCCCTTTACAGCCTGATTAGTTCAGCATCACTTTGTCATTTCGTCTGTTGTTGTTTTTTTGAGTGGAGGACATTAGCTAATAAACGTCTTTGAGCAGGACTGATAATGAGCCGCTCTCAGGACTCCTGCCAGTGAAAAGGCCACTGGACGCCTTAAAAAAAATAGACAAGTGCGATGCTTGAAGTCATAAATAAAGATGAAATAAGAGATTACCAAACTTCCTGTTTTAGCCAATTATTCATAGAATATTTTTGTCAATTTGGCAGTTCTTTAAGAAGATGCTTCCTCCTTTAATAACTTCAGTGTCGATAGCAGCATTTGTTAGTAACTTGTTTAACTACCTTCAGTTGTTTTTCATTTGATTATGCGTAACTTGGCAAACTACATTTTGAAAGCTTCCTCAGCATTGATATTAGCATTGTGTTTGGCAGGAAATATCCTGTGGTGTCACACGACCTTGAAGGAAATTTCCACAACCACTTAAATGCACACACACTCATTCATATGAACACAAACACCTTAAATGCACTACATGCTCTATTTTTTATAAGCAGTACAGAATAGTTCACCCAAAACTGAAAATATGGTTCTAATCCCAGGCCATCTAAGATGTAGGTGCCTTTTTTTTTTTTCTTCAGTACTGAAAGTAAAGTAGCTGAAACTGTCATCCTTGGTGATTCATAAAAGGCAAGTCAGCGGATACCGGCACTTTGAGAGTCAAAAACAAAAACAAAAAAAACCTTTCAAGGAACACAAAATGAATACCTATTACTCCTGACGATATATTAAGGTCTTATGAAGCGAAACGATTGGTCTGTGCAAGAAACTGAACATTATTTACAACATTATTACCTGGAATCCAGAGCCTCAGATAAACAGAAAAATCTGATTCTTTTTCACAAACTTGTTCTTTTGGACAGTTCATTTCAATGAACTGGTTCAAAAAACATTCATTTGGCCTCTTCATTCAAGTGCTTGGTTCACGCATGCACATATCACTGACTCTTCGGTCAGAGTCAGAACTGTTTCCTCAGTTCGGTTACTGTTGGAGGAACTAGAGTGCTGAAAGTGATTTTTGATTGAGTAACTTGTAGATCTGTGCTGCTTGAGCTGCAAACGGTTTCAGATGGTTCAGTTTGATTTGGTGAACTGGTTCATCTAGTTCACTATTAAGAATAAGTTCAAAGGAATGATTCATTCATTCGTGAACCAGACATCACACCAGATCCAGGCCATTTGCCTGAGGCTCTGTATTACAGGTGATAATGTTGTAAATAATGTTCAGTTTCTTGCACAGACCAATCATTTCGCTCCATAAGACCTCAATATATCATCAGGAGTCATGGGTATTAATTTTGTGTTGCCTATATATGCTTTTTGACTCTCAAAGTGATGGTAGCTGCAGACTTACATTTTATGAATCACCAAAGACCATGATTTCAGCTAAAATCATATTTACTGTTCTACTCAAGTTTAAGAAAAGCCACTTACTGGCCTGAGAGTGAGTAAATTAACAGCTAATTTTCATTTTTGGGTGATTTACATTGACATTTATATTGTAGTTTATGTTTTTTAGACACTGCATCAAGTTAAATGTGTTCTTTTAATAACTTGATCTTGATTTGTTTGTTTATAAGTATAGTATTAAGCAGTGAAATCTGTTTTGTCAGTATTGGTCCTTTAGAGTGTATCTTTCCCTTCCTTTTTCTTCTTCAGTATCTTGTATGAAGGTTGAATTTGCCTATTTTTATTTAAAAGCAAGTCAAAAGTTACCAAGTATACCTGCCAATCGCTGACAGGTTTGTGAATGTCCTAAATCCAGGTCTCTGGTATATGAAGATGTGTGTTATCATATACAAGCTTGCGTTTCTGGATGGTGTTTGCGATATAATGCCTCTTTAGAGTTGTATTTCTTAGTCTGAATTAAGGCAGCGCATGATACAGGCCTGTAGATTAGTCTCCCTTAGAGACATCAGAGTAATTCTTAATAGATTTTCAACATGAATTTTGAATAATCTGGGGATTATGTCGAGTTATGTGATATTATGAGCTTTGGTCTGAGAAGATGCGATAACTGGATTTCTCAGAGGGGAAACGCTCGGGGTTTAGGGTGCAGGAATGTTGCTGTAATATAAAATCCCTCCCATTAAAAGTCTTTTTAATACGTGTGTGTGATCCAATAAAATGTGTAATGCATCTCTTTTTTTTTTTTTTTGTATGTTTCTCAGTCACACGGGGGGAAATTACAGTGGTTTGGGTGGCACAAGCGTAAAATTAACAAACAAAAACATAATGAAAATTTAGTTATTTCTGCTGTTTTGTGGCTTAATCTTGTTGTAGGCTATTTTGCATTGAATTTTAGATTCATTTGGTTATGTGATGCAAAAAAGGGTTTCAGTAATGTTTCTTTGTTTTCACTCCATTTTCAATTTAGTTCTATAAACTGGGTAGGGCTGGACCAGAATATTTGATTATTCGAATATTCGTTCGGTGGGTTGGCATTCAATTTTCAATTTTGAGATTCGAATATCCCCTTTTTTTTTTCTTTTTTCTCTCGAACACCTGGTTTCCCCCGCGAAACGGTTCTCAACTTGTCCGCCTGGCTGAACATCTGCACCAGCAACAGACCGTTCCCCAATGAAAGACGTTCGTGCTGACTAATAGCATGCATATATTTAATGAAAAATATTCTATTATGAGCGCGCTTGCCGCACTTTTACATTTGAAATAGCTAACTTAAGCGCGCAAAAGACGCGACATGTGAACGGACCCTCTGCTATCACAAGACCGAATGCAATGCATGCGTTTTCTTTCTGTCGACTG
Source organism: Spinibarbus caldwelli (assembly GCA_039654775.1). Taxonomy (NCBI): domain Eukaryota; kingdom Metazoa; phylum Chordata; class Actinopteri; order Cypriniformes; family Cyprinidae; genus Spinibarbus; species Spinibarbus caldwelli. The sequence continues at coordinate 3,161,423 of CM077256.1, forward strand.
TCCCGAGATGCGAGTGAAAGTCTTGGATCAGCGTGCAGTAGCTCTTGTAGTGCAGACGAGATGCGCCGATGTGAAGCCGCTTTGAGAGAGTGAAAGAGAGAAGACGCGGTACAGCTGAATCACTCACGCTGTTTTCAAAAGACTGATTTAATCTGATATTTTGTGTGGATTTATTTACTCATCTAACCTACATGCTATATTCAATAAATGTTTGCAGGAATTTCCCTCATTATAAACTTGAAAGCTGCGGGAATGAGTAAAACTATACGGTATACACACAAATTCAGGACCTGATTAAATATAACTCTATTATACAGAGATTTGTGAAATAAAATTCCATGACTTTTACAAAACTTTTCCAGGCCTGGAAATTGCTGTTTTAAAATTTCATAGCTTTTCCAAGATTTTCATGACTGTACGAACCCTATAAAAGCAACTGATGCACGCTTTCAATCACTAAAGATCCTCTAATCACATGCCGGATCCGTTACCCCGCTTTATTCCGGGACCTCGCAATTTACAAATTAAGCACTGGGCTACCTTATTAAAAGTATTGCTCTTAACAGACCTGTGTGTTTTGTATCACTAGTGCAGTGTCCGTTCTCGGAGCATATAAGCCCTGCCCACGTGAGGCGCGCCGCTTCTGGCTCGCGCTGTTCAGTTTATTAAAAGTTTATTAATTCTGAACGTGTCTCATGTCCATATTGCACCAAAATGCGACACTGTACTCCCTTGGGTCCGCAGCAACACACCCGCCACGCGTGAAGTCTATTGGATGAACGGTTCTCAACATAATAAAAATGCAAACAGACAGACAGACACACAGAGATTCCTGCCTTTATTAGAGAGAAAAATATGTTCAGCCCGCTCCCTCCGAAGCTTCGAATATTCGGTGTTGATACTATCGAAGCTTCGAAGCTCAAAAAAAGGTATTCGGACCAGCCCTAAAACTGGGTATTTTTGATAATTTTATAGTTTTCTAATTGCAAGTTGATGCTTTTAAGCTAGTTGAGTTCTTCAGTGTTTTAACTTTTAGTTTGATAATGCACTATAGCTGACATGAATGAACAATTGAAAATTGTAAAATTTTTGAAAAAGTAAATTGCATTTACTTATCCGTATTAAATTTAGGTAATAAAAATACAGTTGTTCATTGTTTGTTCATGTTAATTCTGTCCATTCATGTGAACAGGTACAACTTTTGACTTTAAAATTGCATGAATAAGTGTTAAAAATTAACATTAGGATTAAAAAAAAAAGTTTTGTTTATTGTTAGTTTATAAAATAATGTTAACTAGTGTTAACAAATGAAACCTTATAGTAAAATGTTACCCAAATTATAAAGTTTAAGCAAGATATTTTTAAGTCAGAATGTAATATTTACTTTCTGTAAGCAATATATTTGTATATTTTGTCGGCAAACATTAATTTAGTGGTTCTTTAAGTTTTCTTTACAGAACACAGAAGTTACAACAAAATATATATTAGCAATATAGGCCTAATTATTGAAAATAATTTGCAATAATAGCAGTTTGCAATTTGCACATACAGTTTGTTTAGTGGTATTTTAGCATTGAGATTCCTGTTAATATTTGAAATTAGGTTTTATTTTTGTATTTTCTGAGTTCAGAAGTTGTAGTAATTTTGTTGTTTTTTGTCATTACTTTTTGTTGGTTTCTAAATGTCTGTATAGTTTGTATTATTTTGTATTATTTTTATTTATTATATATAAATGCATCATTCATTCATTCATTCATTATTTCAATTTTATTTTTTATTTTTAGAACATCAAAATAAATTACATGAGAATGTGAAATTTTGCCTTAAACTGCCTGAAATAAAGTTTTTTTTTTTTTTTTTTTTTTTTTTTTATAAATATATCAGTTATTTAAACAGATATTATGTAACAGTGTGATGTCTATCATTTCATAAATACACTTTTGGTGGGAAAAACACCCATTAACCTATGGCATTGACTGAGTTTTAATATTGATCTGTTCATCACACTCAGCATTTTGACAGAATTTGTATGTGTGTGTGTGTGTGTGTATTGATTGTGTTTTTTGAAGGCCTCAGTTGTCCTGCTGGTGTCTGATCTAAGTCTCTCCTCTGTACAGATGGTTGATGCTGTGCTATTGACTGTGAAATAAAGGGTCATTACCCTGCAGGACACACACACACTTGTTCGTTTAAGAAGGCCGTTCTTACTCCATTCATACAGCCCAGCCATTGTGACAGATGGGCAGATATGAACATCATCTCTCTGGCATATTTAACACCCCATCCCATCGGCTGAGATGAGTCTGTGGTCTTTGTTTGGATCCAGTTCAGCCACTCTGGAGACCAGACAGTGCAGAATTAAAGAGAAAACCACGTCAGACCATTAGGTCAAACGTAAAAGTGCAAATGTCCTGGAGGCTTTCAGCAGTGAGTCTGAATTTGATTTTTACAAAATGTGAAACAACCTCTGAATCCGTAAATTGGCACATTAGCAGTCAGGAAAAGATGCCTTTGGGTTGAACACATTTTTTTTTTTACATCTGAATTGAACATTGAGTGTTTTTGGAGTCATTTAGAAGAAAATTAGCTTTGTTTTTACTGCTCTGAATAGTTGTTTGTGACTCTTAACATATCAGTCTAAACAGTTTAGATTTTTAATGTTTTGAAAGCTGTCTTTTATGCTCACCAAGGCTGCATTTATTTAATAAAAAATACCATAAAAACAGTAATATTGTGAAATATTATTACAATTTTAAATAATTTTTTCATTTGAATATATTGTAAAATATAATTGATTCCTGTTATCAAAGCTGAATTTTCATTATCATTACTCCAGTCTTCAATGTAGGGCTGCAACAACTAATCGATAAAATCGATTAATTATCGATAATGAAAATCATCGACAACGATTCTCATGATCGATTAGTCGGGTCTGCACACAGTGCACGTTCAACTTCAGCTGGTCGCGTCAAATTAATGTTACAGCACTGAATAACTCATTTCTATGGCCAAAATGCATCTAAAAATAGTGGAGGAAACAGAATGAGATGCTGCGGGAGAAGTACGTGATCCAAGCTGCACAAAACATGAGCTTTTAAGCTAATGCATTAGCGTAATGGCTTGCCCTATCAGGCGCTTTGACAGATGCGTGTGCGTCCTCAGCACAAAAACGTTCAGTGTACGGTCATATCCTTATCTGTAAATGTCACAGAGTTGTGAGTGGAGCTCTGCTTTGTGTACAGCGTTACCGGGGAAACCTCGCTCTCTCCCGGTCTAACAGTGCCTCCCGCTGGCAGAGAATTAATCTGCATATATATGCCGTCACAAATAGTGTAACTCTGTGGGACGATGGTATAAATAAATTCAACTGTATAACAGTTTCACTGCAATTCATGTTATAATGTTAGAATTAAAGAACAATAAACATAATACATATTACTGTTGCGCTTATCTGTACATAGTAAATAAAGTTATTTTTAAGCTGTTGTTGACATCCTATCTAAAACGTGATTTAGCCAAAAAAACAACAACAATATCGTTATCACTTTAATATGTCTTGCAATATCCGTGCGTGCACAGGTTCTGTGCGATCCTCTTGTTCAATATTCTCGGGGTCTGAATTTTGGCAAGGGGCGGGGCAATACTGAAACACCGTCTAAGCTGTTCGCCAATCACAACGCACTGGGACAGCTAACCAATCACAACACATTTCTTTTTCGGAAGGTGGGCCTTCATCAAACCCGGAACTAATCGAGCCGTTTGTGCCAGACTGGGGAGGAAGGTATTGTAATAAAGTAAATTATGTGAAAAATAATGCGATTTTCGAACCACCAAGCATGAGAGTATGTTCTAGTACACCCACAAAACAAAATCAAGACTTTGTAAAAGAGCATAATAGGACCCCTTTAATTGACTTAAATGAAGCACGTCCCATTTTACAAAAGTCTCGTGACATGATTTTACTGATTTGCACGTGAAATTGGGCTTTTATGGTGGAACGAAAGTGCACCGCTGGAAAGGGGGCGGAACGGGCCACAATAATCATTTTATCTCGATTACTGTGTTTTCGAAATCGAAACTGAATTTCGAATAATTGAACAGCCCTATTTGAAAGCATAATCATCTTTGTGCTTTTCTTATTTTGAACTAATGTTTCAATGGCTAAACAATGAGCCCCCCGTGAGAGCGTCTCCTCTATCAAACACGCTCCAGCTTTGGGCCTGTCAGAGAGCGACATGCTAGTAAATGTCAGCGATGACACGGCTTTTAAAATCCAGTGTGCTCGCGTCTTCACAACTGACAGAGATTAATGACTCGTCCTCTGCTTACGGCTCTGCTGTACCTGTGAGAGACGGAGCAAACAGGGATGAGCTGTAATAGTGCTGTTTTAGTGAGATTTGTTGAGTAAGTGTGTGTTTTGTGTGGTTGATTTGAGACTCGTCCTGTCAGTAGAGTTTCATGAATTGGTCCATTGTGTGTGTGATGCTGCAGACCTGTGTGACGTCTCTTACTAATTGCCCAACTATTGTTCCTACCTACACGTCATCCTGATTAACATACGATACACTGTCACACCAGCTTTATTTTGAGGAGGTCTTTTCTTGATAAGTCAAGTCAAGTCACCTTTATTTATATAGCGCTTTTAACAATACAAATTGTGTCAAAGCACTTAACAGTATCAAATTGGAGGACAGAGTGTCAGTAATGTATAATAAGATTAAACACTCAATTTTCAGTTAAAGGCATTTCATTATTGAATTCAGAGATGTCATTGTCTAGCTCAGTTTAGTTTAAATAGTATATATGAAATCAAATTGATGATAATCGTTAGAAATTAAGTGTCCCCAACTGAGCAAGCCGGAGGCGACAGCGGCAAGGAACCAAAACTCCCTCTGTGACAGAATGGAGAAAAAAACCTTGGGAGAAACCAGGCTCAGTCGGGGGGCCAGTTCTCCTCTGGCCAGGATATTATTGTTTATTTTTTATTTTTTTACTTATTGTTTTAATTAAATTTTAAATATTATATTTCTATTTTTATATTGTTGCAATTTCTAACAATAATAGTATTATGTAGTTAGGTATTTTATTATATTTTTAGTTATTTTGTTTTATTTATTTATTTATTTATTTAAGTCAAGGTCTTCACTGGGGATATGTCCCCGGGGCTCATCCAGGTGTCCGGCCTCCGCCGACGATCAGGGTCGCAGACATCATCTTCCGGCGCCGATCCACCGTCTGATCCAGACACGGACTGAGAAACAGAATGAGAAAGAAACAGACAAATATTAGCGTAGATGCCATTCTTCTTACGATGTAACGAGTACATCGTGTGTTATGAGGAGTGTTCCCGGTTCCGGCTGATCTAATTAATGCAGCCTAACAATCCTTTAACGGATTTGAATAATAAAAGTGTATTAGTGTGTTATGTGTAAGCCAAGTTAAAGAAATGTGTCTTTAATCTAGATTTAAACTGACAGAGTGTGTCTGCCTCCTGAACAGTGTTAGGTAGATTGTTCCAGAGTTTGGGTGCTGAATAGGAAAAGGATCTGCCACCCGTAGTCGATTTTGATATTCTAGATATTATCAAATGGCAAGAGTTTTGAGAATGCAGCGGACGTGGAGGACTATAATGTGATAAGAGCTCGCTCAAGTACTGAGGAGCTAAGCCATTCAGGGCTTTATAAGTAATTAACAAGATTTTAAAATCTATCCGATGTTTGATAGGGAGCCAGTGCAGTGTTGACAGAACCGGGCTAATATGGTCATACTTCCTGGTTCTAGTAAGGACTCTAGCTGCTGGATTTTGGACCAACTGTAGTTTATTGATCAAGCGTGCAGAACAACCACCCAGTAAAGCATTACAATAGTCTAACCTTGAGGTCATAAACGCATGAATTAGCATTTCTGCATTTGACGTTGAGAGCATACGTCGCAATTTAGATGTTTTTGAGATGGAAAAACGCAGTTTTACAGATACTAGAAACATGGCATTCAAATGAAAGATTGCTATCAAACAGCACACCTAGGTTCCTAACTGATGAAGAAGAATTGACAGAGCAGCCGTCAAGTGTTAGATAGTGTTCTAGGTTATTACATGTGGGGTTTTTAGGTCCGATAATTAACACCTGTTTTTTCAGAATTTAGCAGTAAGAAATTACTCGTCATCCAGTTTTTTATATCGACTATGCATTCCGTTAGTTTCTCAATTTGGTGTGTTTCACCGGGCCGTGAAGAAATATAGAGCTGAGTATCATCAGCATAACAGTGAAAGCTAACACCATGTCTCCTGATAATATCTCCCAAGGGTAACATGTAAAGCGTGAAAAGTAACGGCCCTAGTACTGAGCCTTGAGGTACTCCATACTGCACTTGTGATCGATATGATACCTCTTCATTTACTGCTACGAACTGATGGCGGTCAGATAAGTACGATTTGAACCATGCTAGGGCACTTCCACTAATGCCAACAAAGTTTTCTAGTCTATTCAAAAGAATGTTGTGGTCGATAGTGTCGAACGCAGCGCTAAGATCCAGTAGAACTAATAAAGAGATACAACCACGATCAGATGATAGAAGCAGGTCATTTGTGACTCTAATGAGAGCAGTCTCAGTACTATGATACGGTCTAAATCCTGACTGGAATTCCTCACAGATACCATTTTTCTCTAAGAAGGAATATAATTGTGAGGATACTACCTTTTCTAGTATCTTTGACTGAAAAGGGAGATTTGAGATCGATCTGTAATTAACTAGATCTTTGGGGTCAAGTTGTGGTTTTTTTAATGAGAGGCTTAATAACAGCCAATTTGAAGGTTTTGGGGACATATCCTAATGACAACGATGAATTAATAATAGCCAAAAGAGGATCTATGACTTCTGGAAGCAGCTCTTTTAGTAGTTTAGATGGAATAGGGTCTAACATACATGTTGTTGGTTTAGATGATTTAACAAGTTTATACAATTCTTCCTCTCCTATAATAGAGAATGAGTGGAATTGTTCCTCAGGGGATCTATAGTGCACTATCTGATGCGATACTATAGCTGACGGCTGCATGGTTACAATTTTATCTCTGATAGTATCGCTCTTGGACGTAAAATAGTTCAAAAAGTCATTACAGCTGTGATCTTGGGAAATACCAACACCTGTTGATGCTTTATTTTTCGTTAATTTAGTGATTGTATTGAATAAATACCGGGGGTTATGTTTGTTTTCTTCTAGAAGAGACGAAAAGTAATCAGATCTAGCAGTTTTTAATGCTTTTCTGTAGGATAGGGTACTTTCCCAACAAGCTATACGAAATACCTCTAGTTTTGTTTTCCTCCAGCTGCGCTCCATTTTCCGGGCTGCTCTCTTTAGGGTGCGAGTGTGCTCATTATACCACAGAATCAGACTGTTTTCTTTGATCTTCCTTAAGCGTAAAGGAGCAACTTTATCTAAAGTGCTAGAAAAGAGAGAGTCCATAGTTTCTGTTACATCAAGTTTTTCTGCGCTGTTGGATATGCTGAAGAATTGAGATAAATCAGGAAGATTACTTACAAAGCAGTCTTTTGTGGTAGAAGTGATGGTTCTACCATACTTGTAACAAGGAGTAGAATTTACAGTTTTGGCTATATGGAGTTTACACAAGACTAGATAATGATCTGAGATATCATCGCTTTGCTGCAGAATTTCAACACCACTAACATCAATTCCATGTGACAGTATTAAATCTAGAGTATGATTTCGACAATGAGTAGGTCCTGAAACATGTTGTCTAACCCCAATAGAGTTCAGAATGTCTATGAATGCTGATCCTAATGGATCTTTTTCATTATCGACATGGATATTAAAATCACCAACAATTAAGACTTTATCTGCAGCCAGTACTAACTCGGATAGAAAATCAGAAAATTCTTTAATAAAGTCTGTGTGGTGCCCTGGTGGCCTGTACACAGTAGCCAGTACAAACATCACAGGGGATTTATCACTAACATGTGTTTCTCTAGATAATGTTATACGCAGCACCATAACTTCAAACGAGTTATACTTAAAGCCTGTCCTCTGAGAAATACTGAGAATATTGCTATAAATTGTAGCAACACCTCCTCCTTTACCTTTTGGACGTGGCTCATTTTTATAGCAGTAATCTTGGGGGGTAGACTTGTTTAAAGTAATGTATTCATCTGGTTTTAGCCATGTTTCTGTCAAACAGAGCAAATCTAGGTTATGATCATTGATCAAATCATTTACAAATAGTGCTTTTGTAGAAAAGGACCTGATATTCAGTAAGCCAAGTTTTATCAATTGCTTCTCTGTATTGTTTTTTTATCAATTGCTTCTCTGTATTTCTGTAACATTTTTTATTTGTTGAACATCAATTAAATTGTTACTATTACTTTGGTTTGGACGTTTTCTGTATTTTCTAGTACGGGGAACAGACACAGTCTCTATAGTGTGATATCTAGGTGAATAAGTCTCTATGTGCTGAGAATTAACTGACTTCTGTGGCGTGAGGTGGTTAGCAGACGGTCAGTTTAGCCAGTCTGTCTGCTTCCTGACCTGGGCCCTAGTTAGTCAAGTACGAACTCTAAGACTATGTGCCATATTCTGGAGAGAAGAGCGGCACCACCCCAGGAGGGAACACCATCTCTTTTCAACAGGTCAGGTCTGCCCCAAAAATTCTTCCAATTGTCTATAAAGCCTATGTTATTCTGTGGGCACCACTTAGACATCCAGCCATTGAGTGACGACAGTCTGCTATGAATCTCATCGCCACGGTAAGCAGGGAGCGGACCAGAGCATATTACAGTGTCTGACATCGTACTTGCAAGTTCACACACCTCTTTAACATTATTTTTAGTGATCTCCGACTGGCTAAGTCGAACATCGTTAGCGCCGATGTGGATAACAATCTTACTGAATTTATGTTTAGCATTAGCCAGCACTTTTAAATTTGCCAAGATGTCAGGCGCTCTGGCTCCCGGTAAGCATTGGACTATGGTGGCTGGTGTCTCTATTTTCACGTTCCGTACAATAGAATCGCCAATAACTAGAGCACTTACATCAGGTTTCTCAGTGGGTGCATCACTGAGTGGGGAGAACCTGTTTGATGTTTTGATCGGAACGGAAGAGCGGTGTTTTGACCCGCGACTATGCCGCCTCACAGTCACCCAGTTGCCCTGCTGCACGGGCACAACCGGAACCGAACAATGTACAGGAGTCCCTGAGCTAGTCGCATCCAAAGCAGTATCTACAGCCCTCACATTCTTACTATCCTCAACTAAAGTTTGGATGTGTGTCTCTAGTTCTAAAATCTTCTGTCAGCCTAACTATTTCCCTGCATTTATCACATGTGAATCCCTCGCTGCTGACAGAGACAGATAAACTGTACATGTGGCAGGCGGTGCAAACAACAATAGCAGGAGAAGAAGCCATTACTCACCGTGACTGATGAATGATACCAACTTAACTTACCACTTACCACTGTTGTTTGATGAACTCGTGAAAAACGGTGCGAGAGAGAAATGAAAAACGGAGCAGAAAAAAAGAAAACAAGAAAACAATAATAGGCGCGAATAGAAACGCGAATGGAACAGCGAGTGACAAGCTAACTGGCTAACGAGTGCTGACGCGCTGCACTCGCGGTTTTAAAAGCGAACGATCAAATTAGTTAGATTAGTTTGATAGATAATACCAGAAATATGGTGGGAATTAAGTTATATATTATCACTTTAAACAACAGAGAATGAAAGTAAGGTAGAGATTCAATAAAAAAAGCGGAGCTACAATCGCAAACCTCTCAGCAGCACAACAGACAGGAACAGACTGAAGCAGACTAAAATGTAGTAAAAATATCACAATTAAACACAATTAAACTACCTATTAAATGTATTTTTATTTACTTATTTTACTGTAATGTATTACATTTTATATTAATTTGTTCGCTTACTGTTTGTTTATTTTTATTAAATGCATCTTTTCTTTCTTTCTTTCTTTCTTTCTTTCTTTCTTTCTTTCTTTTTCTTTCTTTTTCTTTCTATTAATTTATTAATTGATTATTAATTTATTTTGTTTATTTTTATATTTATTAATTTATTTTGTTTATTTGTAAAAATACTTTTTTTTTACAATATTTTGTAATTATTTATATAAATAATATAAATCATTAATTTGTAAATAATTTAAATTATTTGTATTTTTTTAAATTATTTTAGTAGCTAGATTAAACATTTTATCAATATTCCATTAATTAAATTCAATTAAATTTTTAGGTAGACTATTTCAAAGTATTTAACAAGCAGGTAAATCCTAGCAAGTTGAATTTTCATTAGTCATAAAGAAATCTTAATTTTTCTAAACTTAAAAATAAACTAAACCTTAGATTACATGATTTTTATATTATTTTTTTAAATAATTATGTAATGTTTAATTTTTATTAAATGTTTGTTAATGCATAGTTATATAAACTAATTAATTTTACATAATATTTAGGTATAATAGGTAGTTTAATTATAATATTTTATCAATATTCAATTAATTAAGTAAATGCTAGAAAGCTGAATTCTGAAATCTTGATTTCTTTCCAAACTAGTAGTAACTTTTCTAAACCTTTCCATACAATGAAAGTGAATAAGGACAGATACTCTATAAAAAAAAGCTCTAAAAAATGTCAAAATGACACTTAAAAGCTGTCATAAGTTATCTAAAGTCTTCTGTAGTCATATAATAGCTTTGTCTGAGGACCAGATTGAAATTTTTATCACTATATTGTGAATTTTTTTTTTTTTTTTTTTTTTTTTTCTTCTCTCAGTGCACTATATTGCATTACATTAAGTTTTTTATTTATTTATTTATTTATTTTTAAGTCATACAAGTCTTATGAACAACTTCATGATGCTTTTATGGTGGTTTTTGCTGATAATTATGGTTAGTTGATAGATGTCGTCACAACTGATTTGAAACAAGGTGAGCAAATTACAGAATGATAATTTTTAGTTTTCTTTACCTTCAAAATGGGCAGCTGTATCTATTATGAGATTGATTCTGTCATTGTTTTATTGTGTGAGGCCTGAACTAAACACATTGTTGTGCACTGAACAACAATAGCTGATGACTCAGGGTTTTGAGCGAATCAACAAAATGGGTGCTTTACCTCACCGTGAGCACAATAGAGCTGCAGCTCCCACAAATGTGCTGTTAAGACTGATATTCATCTGGTTAGAAAAGACCAGGAGGGTTAACAGTCTCATTATGTATGAAATATTGATCAGGGATTCTGTTTGTGAGTGTTTGGGTCAGGATTTTCAGTTTGCCTCTTTCTTTTTTGCTTCTTTGGCTTTTAAAGAGCCTCTTGAAAATGTCTGAGAGCTTTTAAGAAGTGTTTGGCCTCAAGAGCCTTTGTTGCCGCTGCTGCTTTTGTCCTGTTGTTTGGGATTGTTTGTGTTCTGACTTCAGCTTTTTGTGAAAGTTTTGAGTGAAAAAAAATCCTCTACTTACTTACTTACTTACTTACTTACTTACTTAAAAACTACTGTTTACTTAACCGTACTGATTTATATTGATGAATATAAATCAATAATATCATCATGGCCCAGTTTTCATGATCCAGTCAAAAGCTGATTAGTTAGTTAAATATAACATACAATTTTAATGCTTTCTTTAAGTGTCTACATAAGTTTGTCTAGCGGTAATTTCCAATAGTTAGTAATAAAAAAAAAAAATTAAAAAAAAAATATTCCAATGAAAAATATTTAAAACAAAAATTTAAAAATTAAATAAAAAAAGTGTGTATATATATATATATATGTATATATGTATATGTGTATATATGTATATATGTATATGTGTATATATGTATATGTATATGTATGTATATGTATATATGTATATGTATATGTATGTATATGTATATGTATATGTATATATATGTATATGTATATATATGTATATGTATATATATGTATATGTATATATATGTATATGTATATGTATATATATGTATATGTATATGTATATATATGTATATATATATATATATATATATATATATATACATGTATATGTATATATATACATACATACATACACACACACATATACATATATGTGTATATATATATATGTGTATATATGTGTGTGTGTATATATATATATATATATATATATATATATATATATATATATATATATATATATATATATATATATATATAAATATATATATATATATATATATAAATATATATATATATATATATATATATAAATATATATATATATATATATATAAATATATATAAATATATATATATAAATATATATAAATATATATATATATATATATATAAATATATATATATATATATATATATATATATATATATATATATATATATATATATATATATATATATATATATATATATATATATTCAGACACACACACTATTGTTTTGTTTTATTTATTTATTTTTTTATTTTCTTATTTACTTTTTTTCATAAGTTTTTTTTATTTTATTCACGGACAGTCAATAATTCATTACCGGTTCATTGCTGGTAAAAATCTAAAAATTGTTGAGATAAACCTAGTAGACTGCAGTCTAGGTTTATAAGTTGCTGCATTAGTTCAGGATTCATATGCACAACAAGCTTGGTGTCAAATGAGACTATGATATTATTTCAGTAATTTTATTCAGAAAGTTTAAATCTTGTGGAATGCAGCTCATTATTAATACTGATGTTTAAATTAATTAGTCAGTATACAAATAAATGTATTAAAATATTATTATTAATATAAAATAAAATCTAAAACAAGTCGATTAAATCATTTGTATTAATTTAAATTTGCTTGTTTAAATTGAATGATATTTGTGTTATTTATATTTATTTAAATATCCTTATTTAAATTTATTTAAATTTTTTAATATTTTATATTAGTTATTAATTTATTTTAATAATGTAATGTTAATTGTTACACAATTTAATGTTTTATTTAAATTATTTTATTCTAATAATTTTATTTAATTTTAATATAGATTTAAATTATTTAAATTAATTAAAACACCGCCATGACCATAGTTGACCTAAAAGTGAAAACTGGTTGTAGAAGAATTTATACGCTGACATCCACTATAGTGCTTGATAAGAATGCACTGCTGTTTTGCCTTACGTTACATGTTTCATAGAACAACGATGTGTGAAACACTGGTCCTTTATTTACAGTGTGACAGTGGAGCTCATTATCTCCCAGAGTTCCCTAGGCTCATTAAAAATGTACTTTTGATTGGCTGACATGATGATAAATGTCCAGCATTAACCCCTCCTCTTCTGTCTCTCGACATCCCTTCTTTTTTATTCTACTTTACTGCTTAACTGGGATCCAGGGGCCAAAATCGCATCACTCCATTAGGATAGTTTAAGAGAGAGCGGCGCTCTGTGAAGTGATGCTGCGAGGATGTTGATCTGGTGTTGACGGTCACTCGCTCTCCGTTTGGGGTTTTTCTTGTGTGGCATTTACACACGCCACTATAAAAAGACAAGGTTAATTAGTTTCATCGGTGTTTTTCTCCTGTCTCATTAATGCAGGATATTCTGGAGAGACTGCAGGCAGGATCACACAGATTACCTCTTCTCAATTGTGTTTTTCTTTGTATAATCAGAATATTTTTTTAAATGCATTGACCTTTTTATGACAGCTTACGCATAATTTAATGCCAGTGACAATATGTGTATTTATCAGCCTTAATGATTTCCAAGAAAGTGTATTTTATGATGCACCATTTTCTCTTCTGCTCACCAAAGCTGCATTTATTTGATCAAAAATACAGTAAAAACTGTAAAATTGTGAAAAACTATCACAATTTAAAATAACTGTTCTATGTGAATATATTTTAAAATGTAATTTATTCCTCTGATGCAAAGCTGAATTTTCAGCATCATTACTCCAGTCTTCAGTGTCACGTGATCATTATATAGATAAACCTATGGTCCATGACACTGTCTGCATGAACTGATACGGTAAACACTGTAACCACAGTATAAATATGTGGCTATAAAGAATTATGACTGCATGCCAGCATAATAGGGCTGGGCGATAATTCGATAATGATAATTATTTCGATATGATGCATTTATTACTCAGTCACGCGAGCACTAAACAGCGCTGTGAGATCCAGTGTTAAGTGCTTGAAATCAGCGATGAACGCAAATGACTCCGTGATTTAAACTAGTTTAAAGCCAAACAGGAGAAACACTGTGCGCAACGAGACAGTCAAAAGGCTTTTCAATCTACACATCGCCATGATTTACCATGGATTTACTGTAGTAACACTCACTGCACCATGGTATTGTGGCAGAAATGTGGGATATTCACAATGAATTTTATTACAGGAGTAATGGTAAGTTATATAATTATAGTGTATGTATTTGTGATTAAACTATAGCATGTGTGCATTTATACTGAATGTTTTTAGACTACTGTTTTTCATACAAATAGGCTACCTAAAAACCATATAGTTATATTTTTACCATGGTATTGAGGTGCTATATGTGTAGTTTTAACTGTGTTTATCATGATTTAAATGTATGCTACTATGGGAGACCAATGCTTAATTATAAAAAATAAAAATAAAAAATAAAATACCTTGGTCAGAATAAATTTTACCATATAAAACTGAGGTTGCTACAATTTTTCCAGATGTTACTGATTTTAAAAATGAATAAAAATTTACCTCTGCATCCTAACTCAAGCTACTATCAAATGTGCATTTCTAAGAGACAAAAAAGTGATATTATTATTATTATTATTATTATTATTATTATTATCAGGCAACCCAAACCTGTTTCTTGATTTGAAACAATATCACTCATTAGAACATGCAGAAACTAAGAAATTTATTTTTCTATTTAGGTATTTATTTTGTTAAGGTCTGTTAAGGTCTGTTAAGGTTTGTTAAGGTCTTTGTTAATGGTCTGGTTTCTACAGCTTTCAATTTGGGGCAAAATTCTGGGTTTAAACTTGAAAGAAATAAAAATTTGACATTTATCGTGATAATTATCGATATCGACTGATATGAAAAAAAAAATATCGTGATAATTTTTGTGGCCATATCGCCCAGCCCTACAGCATAAAGATAATATATTACTCAGACATTATGCAAACTTCTCATAAGTAAAACTCGAGTGCAGGTCATTTATATCAGTGACATTTGCTCAATTGCTTAGTAGGCATACTACAGGACAGTGTTAAAAATACATTTACTTTTTCATGACCTATTCTATTTCTGACTGAAATAAGACAATGTAGTTATTTGTTGGAAATTCAGTCAAAATTTTTTTTTTTTTAATGCATTTATTTATGCATTTATTTATTTTTAGTTTATTTATTTTTCTTGTTTTCATTAATTTATTTACATTTAAATAATTACATTTATTCATTTATTTAATTGATTTATTGATTTTAATTTATTTTAACAATCAGTTTATTTTTATTATTTTATTTTAATTAATGTATTTATTTATTTAATTGTTTATTTTTTGATTCATTCAGTTAAATTTGTGAATTTGTATGCCCATGTGATTCATAAAAAAAAATTGAGTTAATTTTCCAAAAATATTTCTGTATTTTGATGCCATGATGTTTCTATACAATCTTGTAGTTTCTGTTTTTGTAAAGTTGTTTGACTTGAAGGAGCTAAAGATGAAAATATTGTTTGCAAGCATAGCTTATCTTACAGTAGAAATAGTAGAAAAGGTGAATACTTAACTTTCAAATGAATATTGTTGCTCATGACTTGCTTTAGTTTGGTAATGAGACAATGTAGAGCAGGACTTAATTTTTATGCAGTGAAATCTCAAAATATGTCTGATTTGCTGGATTTTTTTTGTCAAAAAAGTAAGAAAAACTACATGAACTGATGTTTTGCACCGTTAACCCTTAGTATTAGCAATAAAAATAGTGCTGCTCACCTTAGCAAACACTGCTAATTAAGTGAGTCTGTTTACGGACACATGTTTTGAACAGGTTTTGCTGTATGCATTAATGAAACCGATCATTTTGCTCAGGAAATAGTATGCTGTGAGGAAGCGGCGTTGTCTCTCTGCTGGTGTTATTAGCCCCTCCACATTATACCCACAATCCTCTCTGCCTCAGTAGCGCTGACCCTTTCGTTCAGGGAGATTCCTGCTGTTTCTCACCTCTGCCGACCTTCTCCTCGGCCCACAGCGAAACCTGCACGTGACACGATCTATAGGCACACGTCTGGTCTGATACACAAAACGCTCGAACCGCTATATAACTATGCGGCTAATTGTGCCAAAGTCTCTTTAAGACAAGTCATGTCACTCGGCGGCCATCTTTGAAACGCCTCTCGGGCATCCAAGTGCAGCTCCTATTACTTTGTATGGGGAAACATCAAATTCTCCCAAACTGTTCACTAAGCTCACGATTAAATTTCGTATTTGAAATCACCAATGAAATCTGACAACAACTGTGTCGTAAATGTTGTTTCTTTTGCTCAAATAGCGTTATAAAAAGCTTGTTTTTCAGGCTTGATCAGCCAGTGCGCATGCGCAGTCCTAAGCGCACGTCTCAGAACGCTGATTGTTTCTATAGCAACCGGGACTTCTAACGGCAGCTGCAGTGACGCGCTGAGTTTCCCGAATAGCGATTGGCTCTTTTGCTCAGAAGGCGGGGCTTCGTTCGATTGAGCGGCCATGTTAAGCGTTGCATTTTTCCCCATTCAAAACTATACGAGTGACATGACTTGGGTATTCTATAGTCTTTGATTGTGCGTCTCCACTTCAGAAGGAATCGATCAGAGCAGCTAATGGTATTTTGAGACAATGGATGTTTTCTCCTTGTTGACTGTGATTTGAGGCTGTTTTCACACTTTTGATTCGCACATTTTGATTCGGCCACTCTTCATCTCTTTTGTATCTTTTCACATTATATTAGCAGTGGGTTGTATGATCAGATTCATGATACAAGTAATTTCACAACAACTACTTGTTAGAAATTCAGTCCAAAGATGTTTACATTACACATCCATCCAGATTTTTTTTTCTCTTTTTCTTTTCTTTTCTATTTATTTTGTTTGTTTGTTTTGTTTTTATTAATTGATCTTTTAAAATGTAATTGTACTAGTTTATTTTATTTAAATTCACTTATTTAAATTTGTTTTTAGTTTTTTAACTTTATTTTTCAGTTTGTTTGTATTTTTATATGTATTTATTTAAATTTATCAATTGAAATTTATTTTAATAAAATTTTATTAACTTAAATGTATCTTTTGGGATTGACAATTTTCTTATTTCTATTTATTTAAATTCACCTGTTTCAATTTCTTTTTAGTTTTTAAAATTTTAATTTTTTTCAGTTTATTTGTATTATTTATGTGTATTTATTTAAATGTACCTATTTCAATTTGTTTTTAGTTTTAAAATTTATTTTTCAGTTTGTATACATTTATTTGTATTTATTTGAATTTATTTATTATAGAATATAGAATAATGATTAGTTGGTGTGATTTGAGTCTGATGTCTTCATGCATGTAAGCTCGTTTCATTTCCTACACGTGTTCTAGTATCCTTGACTCTATTATGGTAATTCTCCAAAAAGTCTGGAGCAATTATTTTCCCATTATTAAATTTGGGACGTGCAGAAGTTCAAGTGTACTCGGCCAATTAAAAGGAAGCAATTAGACAGCAGGACTCTAGGTGGACGCTGACCCGCTGCTGTGTGATAATGATGATGAACGGTGCGTGTCTGACCCGCTTCAGATTGGACATGACAGAAACAGGCTCTGGGTCAGGTTTTCGGGCATGTTTTGGTGACGCCGCTCTGTGCTGCTGGATCTGCACTCGATGCAAACAAGATAATTAGTGCAAGTTTGTCTTCCTTCACGACTGTCCTCCTGTCAGAATAATGTGGCGAGTCTAATGAAGATCTTTAGAAACACTGCCGGACTTTGTGGAAACGTGTCTGGGTTATAATTAGTGTGATATGAAGGCGAGAATGTTTATAAATAATCTTGGACAGGTAGCAGGAAAAATAAAGTGTTATGAAAGCAGAAAGTCCACCAATATTTGAAGTTGGTTTGTCGATGAATGTTAATGCTGTTGTGTAAAAAGCAGACGGGTTTGTTTCGTTGATCAGAGGAGGTTGAAAGCTGCTTGAAATGTTTTGAACTATTATAAAAGAACAAATACAGAGCAAATATTAGCTTACAAGACTCACCACACACAAAGCATTAAGAGTGCTTGAAATGCATGTCTGAAAATGGATGGATCATACAGTTTGATTTATTCACAGAGAAGTGGTTGAGACACAGACGTGCATGTTAGCATAAAAAATGTATTTTTGAAATGTTTTTGTATCAAAATGCACAGGATGTTCAAACATGGAAATCAATGCAAATGTGTGATTAAGTCAGTTTTGATTGATTAATGCAATGCAAGAAATGTCATTTGTTTGTGAAATTAATATTTTCATGTGTATATAAATGAGCACTGACACTTTTTTGCAAACTGAGTTTAATTATTTGAACCCACAGGTGTTTTGAATATAAATGTAAGTTGTTTTCTCAGTTTGCTTCGAACTAATTTTATTTTATTTTATTTTATTTTAGATGTTTGTATTTTTATTTTATTTTATTGACTTGGTTTACTTAGTAGCATCAGGGTGCTTTTTATTTAATTTTATTTTTTATTACATTTTTATTTATTTATTTATTTATTTTAGATGTTTCAATTTTGTTTTATTTTATTGGCACAGTTGGTTTACTAGTAGCATCAGGGTGCAATTTAATTTAATTTAATTTAATTTAATTTTATCTTATTTTATCCATTCGTAACAGAAGTTGATTCCCATCTGTATTTTATAGCTAATTATTGTGTGGGAATTTACAGCATGGTGAACATGGAATTAGCAGGGATTATTAAAATTGTGCCACAATTTTGCACTGAATTTCAGGCCATTACAGATGTTGTTTTATTGCACTAACACTAATGTTGCAAGTTGTTTTTTGTCTGTCTGTAGCTTCAGCTTCATCAGGCTTGTTTCTACCTGTTGGCTGAATTTATGAACTGTATAGTAGACAAACTGTCTCAACGTGATATCTCATCTCTTCATCAGCCCCTTTTCCGCATTCCCCACTTCTACGGCATGTTCTGTCTCTTTCTTTCTCTCTGTTTTGTCATACTATCACATTACCATACTATTTATACTAGTTCTGCAATATGCATACTTTTTCTGTATGCATGTAGTATTCAGAGAACCTAATTCTTTTAAGATGTGCCGTATACAACCAGAGCACACTGCATGAAATACTGCATCCCACAATGCAATGCACTTAACTTCACCTTACATTACCAGGCAAATAATATATATTTTTTATATATAATAATATCCATTTATTTTAGTACTTTTAGTACTTCAAGCTAAACAAAATGAAAATGTTTTTTAAAAAAAAATATTAATATTATTATTTTTTTATTTTATTATATACTTATTTTATTTTATTTTCTATTTATTGTATTTTGTTTTATTTTCCATTTATTTTAGTACTTCAAGTTAAACAAAATGAAAATGTTTTTTTTATATAAAATAAGATTTTTTTTATGTTGTTGTTTTATGTTATGTTTTTTATGTTGTTGTTTTATGTTATGTTATGTTGTTGGTTAACTAAAATAACCCTGATATGCATATAATAAGGTCATATTATAGTTCAGCATATTGCTGTTTTAAATGTTTACTTTTACATACTGTCTCACATACTATTATTGAAAAACAGTAGGCAATATTCAGTATCTTCCTAGTGGGGGAAAAAAATAAAAAAAACATTTCTCATTCTTTGCTCACCCTTCCAATAAAATACAGAAATATTTAGGCTAGCATCTGTGTTAAATTTCAGGTTAATTGTAGACTCTCAGTCTCAGTGCCAGCGTGGACAAACATGACCGTCAGTGATCTGTAATTAATTTGAGCTGGAATCTGTGATTTCTGGCTGTCTTTTAAATTGGGTGGCTCTTTTGTTTCAGCTGAGTCGAAATGAATGTGATCAGAGCGCTTTCTCTGGTCTACAAACCGCAATTAAACATCAGGAAAAGAAGCTCATGATGTTTTTCTCATTCCATTGAAAGCAGGGCAGGACTTGTGCTTTAGTTACCTGTATGCACATGTTAGTGTGTGTGTGTGAAACACCGGTGCAGATGTTTAGTTTTTGAGTTGTTTTTTTTTCAGCTCTAGACAGTGACAGTGAGGTTATATATAGTTGACTGTGGTCACATTGACTAGGGCTGTCGCTAGGGGTGTGACGAGATACTTATCCCACGAGACGAGATTTTTAGACTTTAAAAAAAAAAAAAATCCTCAATGACGAAATATATAGGGAAAATAGTCTTTTATTCAACTGAAAAACACAATGCAAAAAATGTAGGTGCATTTTGGAGTCAATTTATACTTTATGAAATTAAACTTTCAATGGATTATATGCAGTAATAAAGAACATGTAAACTAGAGCTGCATGATTCTGGATAAATTGAGAAACCAAATTTTTTTTTAAATAAATTGGAGATCATGATTCTCACAAAATAACATGAATGCAGATTTGAATGTCTTTAACACCTGTTTCACATCGTAAGTGTCAGTGGAGCGTCAGCAGCGCGTGTTTAGTCTGACAGCGTTCACATCGGAAGCGTGATGATGGTCGACCCTCTGATTCATCAACATCTCACGCTCCACTGACACTCGCGATGTGAAACAGTCTAGACATAGCTGAATCGTTGTCATTCAGGAATAAGATCGCGTGGGTGTTTGAATCAAGATCGCAAGCGCAATTTTTAACGATTAATGGTGCAGCTCTAATGTAAACATTGCAAAATATTTTGCGAGGATATCGTCATGTTCTCGCGAGACACATCTGATCTCGCGAGATCTCGTGCCACGAGATCTCGTCACATCCCTAGCTGTCGCGATAACCGCAATATCGCAATACCGCGCTATTGATGAGCATAACCGCAGAGGAATGCAACAACCGCAGCAACCGCGATATTTGCGTTTTCTTTTTTCGTATAAGGTTATGCCCTTCTCGTTTTACACTTCGTGCATGTGTACTGAATATTAAATAAGTTAGTAATGATGATAACATAATGTGTACCATGCTGATTTGTACAGAGGCTCAGTAGATTTTGCACTTAAGCGTAAACAGACTGCGAATGAGAGAGAGATCGACTGAGCGCGTGCGATTACCTGCGTCTGTCCTTCAGGCTGAGTCTTGACTTGTATATTTGTGAAAATAGGTTGTCATGTCCAAGGAAAGTGAAATCTCTGTCTGAGCATCGACGCTCTGCTGGTGAGCCGAGGCTTTAGTTGCTGATGAAGACGTAATTGCTTGATTTGACAGTTTTTGTGAGGTTTATGGCATTGAATCTTTAAAAATGCATCCACTTTGTTTGCAGAATTATGTTTGTGAATTAAGTTTGATTATTATAATTAGAATTATATCGCTTTATTGTTGTGGTATAATTGATATTTAGCTAACCTTGCCAAAATATAAAATGAGAAAATATTGCATTATTTATTTTGGCCTTATGAGCATTTATTTTATATTGTTATTTTTTTTATTGTTTTATTTTATTGGCTTACTTGGTTAACTTAGTAGCATTAATATGCATTTTATTTTATTTTATTTTATTTTATAAGATTTTTTATTTTATAAGATTTTTTATTTTATTTAATTTGTGTATTTTAATTTTTTTTATTGGCTCACTTGGTTGACTTAGTAGCATCAAGGTGCTTTTTTATTGTATTTTTTAATTTTATTAGATTTTTCATTTTATATTACATTTTTGTATTTTTCATTTTATTGGCTCACTTGGTTAATGTAGTAGCATGAGAATACTTATTTTATTTTTATTTTTTTATTAAATATTTTTTATTTAATTTATTTATTGTATTTTGATTTAATTAATTTTTTTTTTATTGGCTCACTTAGTTGACTTAATAGCATCAGGATGCTTTTTATTTTATTAGATATTTTTCTTTATTTCTTTATTTTATATTTAAATATTTGAATTTTATATTTTTGTTTTATTTTATTTTATTGGCTCACTTGGTTAACTTGAGCATCAGATTGCATTTTATTTTATTAGATTTTTTTTTATTTTATATTAAATTTTTGTATTTTTTTGCGCACTTGGATAACTTAGTAGAATCAGATTGCTTTTTTTAATTCAATTTTTAAAAAAAAAAATTATTTTATGTAATTTTGGTATTTTATTTTTTTATTCAATATTTGATACTAGGGTGTTGTGGCTGGCTGTTAGCATGTTGTTAGATTGTTCTGGATGGTTTCAAGGTTTGCAAAGTCAGAAGACCCCAATCCCATGTCTCTAGCATGCTAAACCCCTCTATACAGCCCATGATCCTCCTTCACTTATAAGTTTATGGGCTGCTATTCAATCAGGTGAAAACTGTAAGTTCAATTGTTTAGAAAAAGTAATAGTATTTAGACCTTATGTCTGTAGCACAAACGCCTCAGGGTGAAATACACTATCAAGTTTAATACTCAGGGTTCAGAGTTTGTCCAAACACCGCTAATAAACTGCAGGTTGGACCAGACTTTATAGTGACACTGAAATGTCTGGCTAAGTGAGACAATAAAATCCTTTATTACACTTCCAGACCTCAAAGAGAAGCTGTCGACCCGCTCTTATGTTATAAAACCTTCCCGGCTCTCTGAAACTGATAAAAGTTTTGCTCGAGCGCCTTCGTTGTGTCATCCGTTCTGTTGGAAATTGTTCAACCTCTGCCTTATTCTCAGCATCTTTTGAATCCAAGCGTCTCTTTTTCTCCTCTGCTCAAGTATTCCTGCTCTCTATGCTGTGGGCGGCTCACGCAACCTGGCTGTAATGGCTGGTTATTTTCCAGCTGGAGTTACTCCTCATCACCTACGGCCAGATATCTGAGATTATTTTATCATTCCTTTTGTGTGCTTTTGACTCAGTGACTTCAATAGGGCCGTGCACATCATTCCCTGTTGTTATGGAGCGCGTTTGAAAATGCCCATGTTTTAGCCCTCAGGTCTGGCCGCTCGGACCATTTTCTGAGGTGTTTCTGCAGGTCTGATGTAAACCATGATGAAAGGTCCCAATGTTTAGTTTTACTGTTTCATATTAACTATAATTTAAACTGTATTTGATTATCAGGATTAGAAACCTCGCTGCTCAGATTCAACTTTCAGTCGTGACTTATTCACAATACAGCACGCCCAAGTACATTTTTCCTTTTATAAAACGGTTGCCACACAATACAAATATTACAACCAACAATGTATGTATTGATATGTTACTTTTTTTTAAGTGAAATCATTAAATTTCATCCTTCCGCTAACAAAAATTGTTCCTGTCAGTGACAGTAAATGCAGGGCTCGCAAAATTGCTAGCTCGACGTCGCGGGGCTATTGTCTTTTCCAGTCGGGCTTCCAAAATGTATCATGCCCTGCCCGATGGGCTAACTTAAATACAGGGCTCCCGCGGGTCCTTAAAAACTCTTCAATTTAGTTGTATCAAACTTAAGGCCATAAAAAGTTTTAAATACGTTAAATGGTATAAGAAATGTCTTAACTATAATTTCAAAAGGTCTTACAGTTGGGGACGGAAAGACAAGAATGGCGATACAGCTGGATTAAACTTCAAAAGGCAATGATGCAATTGAATAAATATGAGCGCTGCACGTTTCAAGTCAAAACGCGGTGCAGATGTCTTTATGTGAATGTATCTGAAGGGAACCGACTGTCCTCAGAAATGTCGTTGACATTTTTATTTCATCTGACCTATAATGCCTGATAAAGCAGTGTTTATGAGCCTGGACGGCGCTGCTTTGTGTACAGCCGCTAACAGTGAAACCGCTATATTAAGCCGCTCCTAAAGCGCCACCTCGTGGCAGAGAGTGAATTTGGATTTACAATAAGCCTTTCTTGCGGTTTATGGTCAGATCAATGCAAATATCGACCCATGTTTATACACAGCAAACACATAGAGTTGTAAATGAGAAAGAAGTTAATGTGCCTTCTAAAAATCTAAACAATTAACTTTGTTTAATATTTATTCGTTTTAAATTAATCTAATAATTTATATGCTTGATTTATCCATTTTCATAAAAATGGTCTAAAGACTGAAATGCTGTTGTATAAAATTTTTGTTTTTGTGAAAACCTGTATCTGAACTGTAAATCATGTCATTTTATGGCTTAATACTGCATGTTATCATAGACGTTGTCCAACCCCGCTCATACTGTTCATTTTACTTATGCAGCTCTGAAAATGGGTCATAAATTGCCTTAAATTTATTTTTAAAAATTCTGCAGATACCCTGTAAATAGTGAAATAAAATTCCTTCCTTCATATTTGTTGATATTTGTGTATTGAAAATATTTTTGATTGACATTTAGACTCCTATCTGATTTTCTATATTTAAAAAAAAAAAAAAAAGGTCTTTTTTTTGGGCTAGTTAAATTAATTTTCAGGCTACCAAAATCTGAAGAGTACCTGTCCGAAGGGCTACCAGGGATTTAGAAATTTTGCGAGCCCTGAAATAGCAAGAGAATGTTCCGCTGTAACATGCCTCATCTTATGGAGCTCAAATAAAGACGGAGAATAGGAACTGTCATTTAATTTTTTAACACCATATATGATATTTTCTCACACTCATACACTACCAGTGAAACGTTTTTGAACAGTAAGATTTTTAATGTTTTTTAAAGTAGTCTCTTCTGCTCACCAAGCCTGCATTTATTTGATCCAAAGTACAGCAAAAACGGTAAAATTTGGAAATATTTGAATATATTTTAAAATGTAATTTATTCCTGTGATCAAAGCTAAATTTTCAGTATCATTACTCCAGTCTTCAGTGTCACATGATCCTTCAGAAATCACTCTAATATGCTGATTTACTGCTCAAGAAACAGAAAATTAGAATGATATCTGAGCCTATGTAGAATCGTTTATGGAACACATAATGCCTATAATTTATCATTTGACACATCCTTATATATATATTTAATATAAATACATTTTATAAAATTTATTAATTTTTCTTAAGTCGTCGTCTTTTTTTTTTTTTTTTTTTTTGTCAAAACTGTATTTGAACATATGTAGTAAATGTTTGTAGATAACAGTTATGTTGTAAGTCACCCAGAAAAAAAAAAATCCAGCAATCATTTTTAATGTTATTTAAATGTTTATGCAAACAAAAAGTGCATAGTACTGCTAATTTTATTAGTTGGCTTTCGACATAACTTGATATAGTTATTTCAGTCTGTGTATGAGTACTTTTTGAACACTTCCAACTAATTTCAGCAATACAGTGATAATATTGATAACATGATCATTTTGGTCACTTTAATCGTGATATGAAATATTCGTAGCGTTTCATCTCTAGCCTGTGGTTTAGCTCCAGGTTTGGAGGGCAGGCGAGTGACTGATGCAGCTGGTGTCCGTGTTCGGCTCAATGGTCTCCATTCACTCAGAGCCAGGCTGGAAGAGAGGCGACTGAAGCGTCTGCTTTCTCTCTCGGGGGACACGGGCGCCTCTAGGGTCCTGAACTTCCTGACAGAGTCTCACACACATACGGGTCGTCTCATGCTGCTCTGATCCTCTTTGTGTGTCTCCCTTCCTCTCTTCCTCTCTCTGTTTAGTCTTCTTCCTTCTGCTCTGATCCAAAACTCAGTGAGCTGCACAACTGAACAATGTTTTTGCGCGTGAAAACTACAGACAATTGGCAGTGAAATTATTCTACCTTATACCATGTTTTAGGCAGCATCACATTCATTCATAATTATTTTATTTTATTTTATATTTATTTATTTATTTATTTTATTTTTTAGCAAAGCCAGGAGTGTCTATCTATCTATCTATCTATTGTTCAATTGGTTATTTCAGTGGCATCAGGATGGTAATATTCATTTTATTTTATAAATATTTATTTTTAAAAACATTTTAATATTTAATTTAATTTGAGCTTTTACTATATTTGCTAACATGGTTATCCGAGTAGCATCAGGATGGCTATATTCATTTTATTTTATATCTTTTTTTAAATGCTTAATTTTATTCAAATTTGTATTTCATATTATTTTATTTGATGACTGGTTATCTCAGTAGTGTCAGGATGCTATTTTTATTTATTTTTTATTTAGTTTTACTTATTTAGTTTTATTCTATTTACTCACTTGGTTATCTCAATAGTGTCAGGATTATTAATATTTTATTATTTATATTCTAATTTAATATTTACTTATAGTATTTTGCTAACTTTGTTTTTATTCGTAGCATCAGGATGTTAATATTTTACTTTACAAATAAGATAAATAACTTTATATTTTTTTTCCCATTGTATTTTATTGATTGATCGATTGGTTTCTATCTCTGTAGAATAAAGATCCTGCCTGAGAAGGTTGCTGCCTATGTAGACAGATATCGAGGTGGCTCACTTTTTTCCTCAGTTCCTCTATTTCACGCTGTAAAGTTCTCTTCTATAATAAATAACCTGCAGCGGCTGTGCATTACTGTGGTGTTTAGCCACCTGTTAGCCAGGCTTTGAGATTCCAATCACAGCAGTCTGAGCTGAGCTCATGATCATTTGTGTGTTTATGTGTGCGTTTCCTTGAGTGTGTGTGTGTGTGTGTGTGTGAGAGAGAAAACTCAGAGAGATGTCATCTGGTACAATGTTCTTCCTGCTAAGATAAGAGCAGAATCTGTGGCGGTTTGTGACTCGTATGCACATTAGGGACATATTCTCAACCATTTCCTTTTCCTCTTTTCTCCAGGCATTACTCTGCTCTCCTATCATGGACGTGTCTGACTCTCCATGTATTGTTTGTTGTGTAATTGGATTGGCTTCTTGTGGGACTATCAGAATGGCAGCATATGGGATTTGATGTGCGGATCTGGTTGTCTGGAGCGTATGCAGATGACTTAGTTGGGATGCCACTTTATGTATAGTCTATAGAAATGTTTAATGTGTATAATCAAAGCTTTGTTAGATGGAGAGAAATGTGTGTGTAGTAAATTCATTATCAAAAGTCACAATATTCATGTTATATACACTGCTGTTCAAAAGTTTGGGGTCAGTAAGATTTTCCCGCCAAGGCTGCATTTATTTAATTAAAAATACATTAAAGACAGTAATATTGTGTTATATTTATTACTATTTAAAATAGCTAACTGTTTTCTATTTGAATATGTTGTAAAATGTAATTTATTCCTGTGATCAAAGCTGAATTTTCAGCATCATTACTCCAGTCTCCAGAAATCCTTCAGAAATCATTCTATTATGCTGATTTGCTGCTCAAGAAACATTTCTGATTACTATCAATGTTGAAAACAGTTGTGCTGCTTCATATTTTTGTGGATATATATTTTTTCAGAATTCTTTGATTAATAGAAAGTTCAAAAGAACAGCATTTATTTGAAAAAAAAAATCATTTGAATAGTTTATTTGAAAAAGAGACACATCTATGCTGTACAAAATTAATTTCTTTCAAATTAATTAATTAATAATAAATGAATGAATGAATGAATGAATTAAAACCTTACTGTCCCCAAAACTTTTGAACTGTAGTAGTATAATGGAAATTATAAATAATATTAGAAATAATATTTAGAAATATAATACAATTAGAAACATAATTAGAAATAATATCAATACTACTACTACTACTACTACTACTAATAATAATAATAATAATAATAATAGAGTACTAAAAATACTAAAACTTAAGTAAATTAATGTTAATTAGAAATATATAAAAAAGTAAAAATTAATAAAAATCACAAAAACAAAGAAAAATGACTTAAAATAAAATGAAAATGCAATTCTTAAAAGGTTAATTCAAAATATGGATAAGTACTATTTAGTAAATACTATTAGTATTGTTTTTTTGGTGTAGGAGGTCAACAATTGTTAATTAACATTCAAATCTGAAGTGTCGTGGCAGTTGTTTGCTTGTTTATCTGCCATTTTAGAGCTTTTTTCTTTTGTATAGTTTAGTAACTTATAATTATTGGTTTGTATGCGTGTAATTGCAGGTACACAGAGCATTTCTCAGACATGCCGTCTGAAAGGTCGTGCACTGAAATGCTTTTGTCATGATGTGCTGCAGAGGTGTTCAATTCAGATTCAGGGAAAAACCAACGGAGGGAGAGAGATTACAGAGAGAAACGACTGCTTTGTGTTTCTGTGTGTGTGTGAATGGCTTGAAAAGGCCTAGAATGAGAATGCTGTGTAATTACTCTCCGAGTTAGCAGAGAGAAACAGCATGTGTGAGAATGAAGGTGAGAGTCTGACAGAGACCGAAATAGAGACACTAATTAACCCTCACAGGTCTCGCTCTCTATCTGTCGCTCTGTGCTCGTCCTCTGCTGTCTCTCTGTCACGGGGTCATGTGGCCGTTCAGGGTCACTGAGAAACACTGCGTGAACGTCATCGACAGCGGCCGGGAAGATGAACGCCGGTTTACTAAAGTCATCACACGCTTCCTGAAGGAAATACCAGTGTTTTCAGGGCCACAATGAGTGTTAAGATGAATATGGATGGTGATTTTTACTTCAAAGCACCTAAAATATATATATAAAAAAAGCCAACATTAAAGTAATTAAAGTTGTAATTCACTGAAAATCGTGATTTAATCTAACACTTTGCATTCAGTCATGATCTTTGGGGGGTTTGTATGTGTCAGATTGGAGGCGGTGTTTATTGCTGAGCTGCTATTGTTTGTTGTGTGGTTAGTTATTGCTTTGCTGCCTCATCTATTACTCTCTTTCTCTCTCACACACCAAGCAGAAATTGATGCCATGCCAGCTCACTACAGTGTTTTATGTTCTCTGTCTGCAGCAATCTACAACTATGACGCTCGCAGTGATGAAGAGCTGTCCTTACAGATTGGAGACACTGTACACATTCTGGAGACTTACGAAGGTGAAACACACACACACACACACACACACACTCACACTCACACACACATACACTCACACACACATACTTGAGTTTGTGGTTTACAGGGACTCTCCATAGGCATAATGGTTTTTATACTGTACAAACCGTATTTTCTATCGCCCTACACCAACCCTACACCTAAACCTACCCCTTACAGGAAACTACTGGCAATTTTTGAATTTCATAAAACACCATTTAGTATGTTTTTTTTTTTTAAGCCTTTTGTTTTACGGGGACACAGGAAGTGTCCTCATAAACCATGTTTACGTTGTAGTACCCATGTCATTATACACATTTGTGTTCTTGTAAACCATATATACCAGTATACACACACACAGATTATTATGTTGTAACTAGGGCTGTCAAAAAAATTTGAAGAATTTCGAATATTCGTCGAATTTAAAATAAAAATCCACATTCTGGGGTGCGTCAGCCAGGCAGCCTTTTCTGGCGCACGAGATGCGATGAAGATGTAGGTAGGTATCATTGCATTTTAATGCATTTTTTAGCCTATCCATTTGAACTCACTGGATATGTTGTTCATTTAAAATACTGCGGAAAAATAGAACATCAATGCGGAGATGTTGTTTACGTCAAAACTGGAACCAAGCCGTTCACACAGAACGCATATTTATCGCATTTTCTAGAGGGACATCTATCACCGTCCACTCGTGTCTCGCAAAAGAGAGTCGGATATTTAGAAAGACATTTAAAATTATTGTAAGTTCAACTTTGAAAAAACATGTCTCAAAACTATGGCGGGACGGGTCTCTCCCCATTCCACTGCATCTCATGTTTTTAAATGAAAAAAGTAACTTTACTCTTTGTGATTGGTTTTCCGTGCTTTGTATTAAACTTGTATACATGATGCTGTTTTGTTTCTAATTGTTTAAGCAACGTAATTATATAAGGTTACACATTATTTTAAACACTATGCACATTTTTCAAAGATAGCCGTGTTATTTTATGCTTTGAAGAACCGTGGATTAGTAAATTTTTGCTCGATGCGCCCTCTTGTGGCCTCAGGAGAGAAGCCAAAAGCTTTTTTCCCCCTAACTGAAATTATGCATTTTAAATTCGAATATAATTCGAATATAATTCGAATTTTGATAATATTTAAGTACAAAATTCGAATTTAGTTTTTCAGCCATTTTGACAGCCCTAGTTGTAACTAGATGTGGCACAGCAAAGCATCAATATGAAAATATAATTATTCAATCATTCAAGCCTTGACCAAAGCTATTTTAAGGAAAACTGATTGATGAAAAATGATTTATTTAAATTATGGGGGAAAATATCTATAAGTACAAAGCAAAATGTTATTTTATTTTATTTTCTCATTTTCTTTTTACCTTATTTAATTTTGCTTTGTTTTATCATTATTTTATTTAGTTATTTTATTTTATTTTATACGGATTGTATCTCTTTATTTTTTGATGTTTACTTCATGTTTATACCTTGAAAATTACAAAATCACACACTTATTTCAGTTTGAGTGTTGCAAAAATTGCAAACCTTATTTAGAATAAATAAACTTAAATCAGCTCATATAATATTTACATTTCTTTTATTTCATCTCCAAGAAATGACCCTACTGAACGACGATTATTTTATTTTATTAATCTTGTTCTTATTTAATTTAATTTATTATTTTGTTTTATTTTATTTTATTTTATTTTATTTTATTATGTTTATTCTCTTTATTTTTTGATGTTCATGTTTATTCCTTGAAAAATTACACAATCACACGTATTTTTAAATTGTATGACGGTTTGAGAGTTCCAATAATAGCAAACCTCATTTAAAATAAATAGAACTTAAACCAGCTCATATAATATTTAAGTTATCCTTGACATTTTCTGAAGGTAAAGTACCACATCTTGGTGATCATTTGCTGAGGAAGGAAAAACCTACTTCTACTCTTTATTTTATTATTTATTAGTTTCACACACTATTTAGTACCCAATTCATGTCAAGTCCTCCCTGTTGTCCATTAATTTCAGTCACCTCTCATCTTTTTAGCACACAGATGTCATCATCAGAGCTTTCCTCTCAGCCGATCTCAATAACACACACTTCAGTGTTGAATGATTTGTTCGTACCTTGTGGACATGCCCGCTGCCTCACTTCGTATCTCCAGGAGATTTATGAAACACGTCTTTTATAATCTCAGAATATTGTTTTCTAGTTGTGCTATAGAGACACAGTGGCGTCTCTCTGTAATCTAATTGTTGGCATTTCTGTCTGACTGCTGTGATATTTCTTACTCTTCTCAGGATGGTATCGAGGGTATCGGCTGAGGAGAAAATCGAAGAAGGTGAGTTACTGTATGAAATGCTTCCAGAGTACAGTCAGCTTTCTTGTTTAATACTATCATTCAGCAGGCCTCAACTTGAATTTTTCCTTTTGTTTCAAATTTTCTGATGTGTTTCTTCTTTGTCCAGGGTGTGTTTCCAGCTTGTTACATACATCTGAAAGAGGCCACCGTTGAAGGCAGCGGGTCAGTATGTTAATTTAGATCCCTGAAAGTTTGTAATTTGCAGAATATTAAATAAAGCTTTAGCAACGTCTTAGCAGACATTACTGTAGCTCTTTTGCCAAACCAACTCGTTTTGGCCAGATTGCAAATCCTTCACGGAGAAGGCAATCCCAGGTTTTATCGTGACAAACTCAATGGGAGAAATGTTGACTGTAAATCTGAAATTCATTCACTACTCAAAAGTATCAGAACTATATGTAGTTTAGTTAGTGTGTCTAATTAAAAATGGATTAATTACCAGTTCAGAGCAGTACAGATTTAGAGTATTGTGACATTAGATTATTATCTTAAAACAGTTGTGAGCTGCCTCCTATGTGCAAAGTAAAGCGTATTTGTTAATTGTATTATTTTATTATATTTTATTTTAGTTCGGTTTATTTATTTTATTGTATTATTTTTTATGTTCTCTTTTTATTTTGCTTTATTGTTTTTGTATTATTTCATTGTGTTTATTTTATTTTATTTTTTATTTGACTTTTTTTAATCTTTTTATTGTATTTTATTGTATTTTACTTTTTCATTTAATCTTGTATTTGTTTTTATTTTATTTATTTTATTGTTTAATATTATTTTGTTTTGTTTATTGTTGCTAAAAAAATTACAGATTTATGCAAATGATGGTTTTAAAATAATATATGCGAAAATGGCATAACTTCAATAAAATGAATATTTATATAATATTTAATTTATCCTTGACATTTTCTGAAGGTTACATACCACTTCAGTGATCATCAGAAAAAAAGGTCCTCTTATAATTTTTTTATTTATTTATTTATTTGACTATTTTGTTTTTATTTTGCTGTATTTTTTTTGTTTATTTTTGTTTTTTATATAATTTTGTCTATTTTTGTTTGCTTGTTTAATGTTGCTAAAAATACAAATGAATGCAAATCATGGTTTTAAAATGTTATGATATTCATTTTATGAGGTTTGCCATTTTTTGCATATTTAATATTTATATAATATTTAATTTATCCTTGACATTTTCTGAAGGTTAAGTGCCACCTCTTAGTGATCATCTGCTAAGAAAAAAGTGCTCATTTGCTAAGAAAAAAAAATCTTCTCTTACATATT
This sequence comes from Spinibarbus caldwelli, assembly GCA_039654775.1. NCBI lineage: Eukaryota > Metazoa > Chordata > Actinopteri > Cypriniformes > Cyprinidae > Spinibarbus > Spinibarbus caldwelli. Next base: position 3,194,011 of record CM077256.1, read on the forward strand.
TCATTATCGTTAAGTTTCACACTCTGTTTAGTGCCCTGTTCATTTGAAGACCCATAAACTCCCTGTTCACCCATTATTTCTGTCACCTCTCACCATTTTCAGGCCTATAAACACAGATATTTCCTCTTCTGACCCTGACTCTCTATGATGGTTAGGATGCTGTTTTTGAAGGCATATCCCTTTGTAGGCTGCTCACTATATTTTGTAACACTCGCATTAAGCTTTACACTCCTTTGCTGCATCTGAGGATCCTGTTACTTCTGTTATTGGTCTCATTATATCAATGTTGCTCCCTGAATCCAGCCTGAGTACAGCTAACAATATTCTTCCCATAGACATCTTACAAAAACAAGTTAGCGCTCCAGCAGTCCATTGCTAGCCTAATGGGAGATTTTGGAGTCCGAAATGGATTTTCAAGCGTGGTTCAGGAATATAATACACATGAGTGAGTGTTGGTTTGGTGTGAGAGTAATTGGAATCGTGAGCAAAGCCCAGCTTAGATTTCATGAGCACTGTTTTGATGACTGATGCTGGTAATTAGTTTTCATTGGCTTGAAGGGATCTGAATGACTCAGGGTCCTCAGGAGCCTGGAGTAAGCAGGAATTACTGACGTGAATGCAGTTAAACAGCCTATTGTTTCCCACACAAGCGATATTCTTGGAAAACTCCTTCACTTATTGTGCTGTTTCTGTTTTGCACTCCATCACTGTTCATTTAGACAAAAGGAGACGGTCATTCCTACTGAGCTTCCGCTCGTTCATGAGGTCACGACTACATTGCGAGAATGGGCCGCAATATGGAGGGACCTATATGTGGTAAGTTTAAATTGATTCCAAATTTTGGTATTATTTCCCAAAAGTTGCATTCCTCTGCACACTTAAAAGTATGCGTAAGTAGATGAAAAAGTATGCGTTAGGACGCAGCAGATATCACAATTATGACATCATCAAACTGACATTGTCAACATGACATCATCAACCTAACAGCAAAGAGCCAGCATTTTATACCCAAAATCTTCAGTATTTAATAGATAATTTATTTTGTGTTTTGTTAAAGTATATTTACACCAAAAATTGTTTTTATTTGGAGAAAAATTGGACGTTAAGCGTCTTATGCAAGGTTTTCTGCCCTGTTTTTGTGTTTTAACCAAGACAAGACTCTATTGAGTGACTGGTTAAGTTGGGCAAAATCTAAAGCCCAGTTACCCATTTTGATATATATTTGTTTAAAATGTATATTTTTTTTAATTATATTTTATAAAATAATTTTATTTATTTTGTTTGAACTCATTTTACCTTTATCTCATTTTTGTCTTTTTTATCTTATATTATTTATATATTCTGATATATATTTGTTGTTTAAAATATTCTTTATTATATTACATTTTATTATATTATATTTATTTATATATTTATTTTGATTGAACTCATTTTATCGATCTCATTTTATTTATATTTTCTTATTTGATCTTATTTTATTTTGTTTTATGTTCATTTTATCTTATGTTTATTTTCTTTGATTTGATTTGACTTATTTTGTATTTTTTATTTAATGTAAATTGTGTCTTTTTATTTTTTTGGTTTTTACTTTATTCCTTGAACATAAATCAATTAAACATTGAAAATCAATCTGTTTTTCACCATGAAAATATCCTTGGATGCTGATATGGTGTTAAAACACACACACGCGCGCGCGCACACTCTCACACTCTTTAAAAATAGTGTATTCTATAAATTATGCATGTGTGGTATGAAATCTGGCCATGCTGGTGTCATGTGACTTATGATGTCAGTTGCATCACATCTCCACTATTTATAAACCTTCTCCCAACACCTCATTATACTAACATTTCCATCAGATGCAGACTTCAAAATCTTGCCATAAGTAGTAGGTCATCCGGGTATTTTTTGGCAACTTTTTATGAATACAAGAAATTTGGACATCCCATTCAATTGACAGCTTTTTGAATACTATGTATTAGGGAAATAGACATCATGAGCTTAACGACATAGTCAGCATTTTGATGACATCACAGAGCACAAACACTCATCTGCTGTGGCGTGTTGCAATTTTCTCTAATAAATCTGATGCTTTCTGCCTGAGGGCGAGATGTTGAAAAGCTCTGACGTGATAAACAAATTAAAAATTAAAGTTAGTTTTCAAACCTTTTTTGAAAAGCGTCTCATTGACAGTTTATAAACTCTTTTAATTGCATAAACAAGCAATATGACACTCCGGGGCTCTTTGTCTACAGTGATTAAGAGCATCGCGCCTTTATGCAGCAGCATGCGCTTTGACGAATTAATTAACACGCATTGCAGGGTTTTAAACAGACTTTGTGTTTCCAACAGGGTGACAAGCGCGAGATGTTCAACACGGTCCGAGACATGATCTACGACTTGATTGAATGGCGCTCCCAGATCCTGTCCGGCACGCTCCCGCAGGACGAGATGTCCGAACTCAAACAGAAAGTCACCTCTAAGATGGACTATGGGAACAAGTATGAACACACACACACACAAGCTACTGACTCGTGCTGATCGGGTCGTGTTGGAACAGGGAGAGAGTGAGCTGGAAGTCACGACTGCAGTCCGTTACATAAAATCTGACTTTTAATGAGAGCGTTTTATTGCTCTTCATTTTCATTCAGGGTCTGTTTTTTTTTTTGCTGTGAAGGGTCATTGTGAAAGATTTTCAGCACTTTATCTGCTTTTATTTGGGGAAGAAAAGATTGGTATTATTAATCAGCGGTGTGTGCTGTTATTTATACTTGGAGTTAAAAGTTTAATTCCTTAACCCTAAGTATTAAATGCTCACGCTCTTAAGTGGGATTTATACTTTCCCCTGGCTCCGCTCCGCTGACTGCGCACGCACCTTCCCAAACGGACGAGACTTTTATACTTGTCGAGTTCGCCGTTGTACTATTCTTTGAAACGACAGGGGGCGACGATGAGTAATTGTCCTCTAAAACCATCGGGAATCACCAGTGAGAATTCGTAATTTGCCGGTACAAGACTTGATGACTCTCGCGTGATGAATGAGTTGATGAATTAATAATTTCTTTATGTACACACTGATTAAAATAGTCTTAAGCTTTTGGGTTTATTTCACATCAAGTGCAAGACAACTTTAAGCAAATAGTGTATAAATAGTATCTAAATGGATTCTAATTCTGTTTTTATACAAAAAATAAAACGTACTTCAATTAAAAAGCCTTGGACAAACTATGCAAAAAAACTATGCATTGTTTTCCCTTAAAGCGTCAAAAAGAACCTGATGGAATTTGCACTTCACATGAAACTGCTTCTTTTTCACACAAATGCTGGCACAGACGTGTATGTTTGGCTAGAGTCGCCCTGAAATCGTGCATCTTCGGAAGTGGAGCTGCGCGGAAAGTTCGCTCGAGATGCCGTGCACACCGCCACATGAAATGAGTTCACGCACATTCAAAGCGAACTTCTGCCAACACCGCGATGACGTCATATTTGCCGCGTGCACCCAAACGAACTTGCAGACGCATCAAGTATAAATCAGCCTTTAGATGATTCTCACCTGGTAAACTATAAAACAAGCAGACTTGCATTGAAGGACCAGTAAGTAATATGCCCAGAACACTCCACAACAAGTAGTGGTGCATTTTTGCATGTGCAGGCATTTTCAGAAAATCTTCAGGAAAAAAAATATATATAGTTCACCCAAAAATGGAAATTTGTTGTTAATTATCTCACCTTTAGGCCATCCAAAATATAGGTGACTTTTTTTCTTCAGTAGAACAGTAAAGAAGATTTTTAGCTGAAACCATAGTCCTTGGTGATTCATAAAATGCAAGTCAATGGATACTGGCACTTTGAGAGTCAAGAAAACACATCAAGGAGCACAAAATTAATACCCATGGCTCCTGATGATATATTGAGGTCTTATGAAGCGAAATGATCGGTCTGTGCAAGAAACTGAACATTATTTACAACATTACCTGGAATCCAGAGCCTCAGACAGTCTTCATTCAGCAAAAAAATCTTTTTTAAAGCCATATAAGCCACGAACAAAACCAACCTGCTACAAGGTGAATCAGTGCATAACAATCTTTTATTTGAAGCAAAAAAGTATTTGAAAGTCATATAAAAAAAATAAAGGTACAAGACTGTGTACTTAAGCTTTAAACGAGGGAAAAGAACTACAATCCTATAAAACATTGCAAATAATATAACTGAATTAAAAATGATGGTGAAAAGTAATTGTCTATAGACTTACACCTTATATCTTTAGATTATATCTATAAAAACAATATACATTTTGAAGTTTATTGCTAAATATACATAAAGTACAAATATTTAAGTATTTTGTTGCAACTCGCTGCAACTTGTTGCAGCTCTGATTGGTGGGATTTTATGTACAGCATCATGGATAATTTAATTTAAATTCAAATTCAGTTGTTAAATTTGATTTATTTTGAAATAATTTGAACTAATGGCTTCAACAGAAGCATATACCTTCAATTAATACACACACACACACGCACACATCTATCTATCTATCTATATATATATATATATATATATATATATATATATATATAATATCTATCTCTCTCTCTCTCTCTCTCTCTCTCTCTCTCATATATATATATCTATCTCTATCTATCTCTCTCTCTCTCTCTCTCTCTCATATATATCTCTATCTCTATCTATCTATCTATCTATCTATCTATCTATATCTATATCTATATCTATATCTATCTATATATATATATATATATATATATATATATATATATATATATATATATATATATATATATATATATATATATATATATATATATCTCTCTCTATCTGTGTGTGTGTATTTAGTTTTTATTTCTGGAACCTGACTGGTGCAACCTTTTCCAACCACCATTGTAGAGTTGCATCGGCTCAACCAATGGTGTGAGTTCGGGGAGGGGCTAATTGTTCAGCTGACCAGTGGAAGACAGGGAAACCAGTTTGGAATGTTTTGCAGTTCCCTTTAGTTATTCTAGTTGCGCTCTTACAGACTTTTTTTTCTGCTCTTTAAACACATTCAAGGCCATCTAATAGCAGCAAGTTTATTATACCTTTCTCAGAGTATTTTAGTGTTCCTGTTAACTTCAGCTGTAGGAGGAAGTGAATATACAGATGAGTATATTCAGATAGAACTGCTTAGGTGAAAAAGTCATTAGTGACACACACATACAGCTCTCAGTTCTCAGTTAAAGTATCTGTCTTTGTCAACTTTATAAAGTGAAAAGTTTTTTATTTTTTTCCATATAAATCAAGAATGCCTTTAGTAACCACATAGCAACATGCTGAAACCATTGATAACACTCCTGCATCATGGTAGTGACTTTTACACTAAGTGCTACACATATTTATTGAAAATCAATTTAATCTATTTTATTCTTTTTCTGTTATGCTCATTTTCACATTCATTTAGTAAATAATGTCTAAATAAATGTATCCATTTGGATTAGTAGAACACAAATCTTTGTCTCTTTCAGCCAACTGTGTTTTAAATGTCTCCTACACTGTTTTTGTGTGTGTTTGGCAGGTATTTAGACCTGGATCTGGTGGTGAGAGATAAAGACGGGAATATTCTGGATCCTGACCTGACCAGCACTATCAATCTGTTCCGAGCTCATGAAACCGCGTCCAAGCAGATTGAAGCTCGCATCCAAGAGGAGAAGGTAAACGATATTAGACTCTTTTCATCCATTATGGCACTAATATCAACATGCTGCCTTTTTTGATGCCTGCGATTCATTTGAATTGAGATATTTGAATGGGTTTGTTGGTGTTATTGGATTGCGAATGTGCGAGGCCTGAGAGCCGAAGGCACACTCACATTGGCTCTTCGCTTTGCGGTGTTTTTTCTCATCACCACCTGCTTTGATGTTTAATAAACACCTTGAATGTTAACTGTTACTTCATGTTTATATTTGGACGTGACTACTTTGTGAAGCACAACCACTAAACCACATGAAAAAGTCCCTGACCGCAGCTCTGAAACACCATCGCTGATGTGTGAGAGGTTGCACGGGAACAGAGAGCGTGAGAGTGAACCATCTCACTTCCCGTCTTTGCTGTGGAGCTCAATGTGACGCATGGCTGGTAATACAGCAGAAAAAAAGGGCATTTGTATTATGGCATCAATGTGTATTATTTTCTTCTTTTTTTTTTCCAATCAGAGAAGCCATTGCTTTCAATCAGCCATTGTAAACTCTCAAAGTTTTATCCAAGAAATAAAAGATGGAAAAAACAAGAAAGATTTGGGAAATATATTTAATTATTATAATATATTAATAAATAGTATTTTAATATATTAATAGATTTTAGATTTATATTAATTAGACATACATTTAATTAATTATATTAAAAGTATAAAATTACTATAAATTTGGAATATATATATATATATAATATGAATTATATTTTAATTATATATAATTGAATATCATGAAAATATCATATAAAACATGATTGGATTGTTTATAGTTTATATACCTCCACATTTCATTATATTAAATGGGAAAAAAGAAATACATGATATATGTAAATGTGTGTGTATGTATATATTAGTAATGAAATGTGAACTAATTAAAATACTTATAATAAAATATATAAACTATAAGCCATAATCCAATCATGGTTTCAGTGATATTTTCATTAAATAAGCACAAGGAAACACACACACACACATATATACGATATATGCACAATAGGGCTGTCAAATTTTTTTTTCGAATTTCGAATATTCGTCGAATTAAAAAAAAAAAAAAAAAAAAAATCCACATTCGAATGCAAAACGTTGCATTCCAATTTTAGGTGTGTGTCAGGCAGCCTTATCAGTGGCACACGAGATGCGACGACGATGTCGCTGTTATTGCATTTTAATGCTTTTTTTAGCCTATCCAGTTGAACCCACTAGATGCGGCGCTGCTACGTTGTTCATTCAAAATATTGCGGAAAACGAGAGCATCAGTGTGGAGAAGAAACTGAACCCAAGCCGTTCACACAGAATGCATATTTAGGCTATCGCATTTTCTATAGGGACATCTATCACCGTTGCACTTGCGTCTCGCACGAGAGACACATGTTTAGAAAGCCATGTAAAATGAATGTAACATTTTAAATTTTAAATTTAAAAATTAATGTAATTCAACTTTTAAAAAACATGTCTCAAGACTTTATGGTGGGTTTTCCCCATCCCACTGCATGTCAATTTTTTAAATGAAGAAAGTAGCCTACTCTTTGTGATTGGTTTTCGGTCCTTTGTATTAAACTATATATACATGCATGGTGCTGTTTTTTTTCTAATTGTTTAAGCAACTTTATTAATTATATATGGTTTATAAACATTATTTTAAACATTATGCACTTTTTTCAAAGATAGTCGTGTTATTTTATTACGCTTTGAAGAAACGTGCATACTATTTTGCTCGATGCGGCCTCTTGTGGCCTCAGGAGAGAAGCTAAAAGCTTTTTTCCCCCTAACTCAGGGGTGGGGAACGTTGATCCTGGAGGGCCGGTGTCCCTGCAGAGTTTAGCTCCAACCCTAATCAAACACACCTGAAACAGCTAATCAAGGTCTTCAGGATGCAGTTAGGTATTTTTTTCCAGGTTTTTTCAGGGTTGGAGCTAAACTCTACAGGAGAGTGGCCCTCCAGGATCAACGTTCCCCACCCCTGCCCCAACTGAAATTATGCCTTTTAAATTCGAATATAATTCGTATTTAAGTAGAAAATATTGCACAATATTGCAACCAGCAAATCTAGCAGTATACAAGTAAAAACAGCAATATTAACCTTTATTTTTCAATGTTTGTGACATACAGTATGCACGGTATGTTAATTTATACTGTTTTGTTTTAGTATTTTAATTATTTTTATATATATTTTTATTTTAATATTAAGCTCTTTAGGAAAGCTAATGAAATGCTCAAAATCTACAGAATTTTCATGATGATTCGTAATTTTATATTGTCAGCAAAATCATTTATAGTATACTGTGAATACAATACAATATCTTTCAGCTCTAGTATTATATAGGTCAGGGTTTCTTTAGACTAAACTGTTCATATAAACCCTCAAACATACTTATCTATGAGGTGAACATCTCTGTCCTCACAGCATCTCTCTGTTGACTGCTGAACTTCAGCTGTTGAACCTGTAGTGCTTTTAGATGAGTCACCATGAGTTTGATTCACCATGTTTATAACCGAACAGGTGCTTCCTTTGATGCTACAAGACAGGAGTTTTCATTTAACATCCTAATAGGTCAAAGAAACTGTTCACATAAAGATGAAAGTTCGGTCTCATGTTGTTGCAAACCTGTATGACAAGGTGAAAGTCTGAAAATGGAACAGCACTGCTGTCCTGCCTTTCCCAGGTGACCCTGCCCAGATGTTCACTGACCTTGAGTCTCTTTCAGCAGATATAGATTCGACAGTCACTATCTCCTGTGTAATTAGTCTTGCTGACTTTAAGACTCACATTTGAAAGACTATGTGCTCAGATGCCATAATTTTTTATTTGTTTTTATTTTTCAGTCTCAGAAGCAGAACTTGGATTTGAGCAGGCAGGCCAAGTTTGCCTCCACACCTTCGTTCGCCCTGTTCGTCACGCTCAAGAATGTCGTGTGCAAAATCGGAGAAGATGCAGAAGTGCTGATGTCGCTATATGACCCGATTGAGTCCAAGTTCATCAGGTCAGTGCAGAAACTCATTTTTTTTTTATTTTTTTTATTTTTTTTTTTAATTTATTATTTATTTATTTTGAGGAGAGAGAGAAAAAAATATATAATATAATATAATATATATAGAGAGAGAGAGTTAGGATATTTTGTATTTTTATATTTTTAATATTGTTAAAATAATTTTAGACTATTTAAGTCAATTTTAATAATTTGACAACAGTTTGACCCACATTTGAGAGCCTCGGTGACCAGTAACCATGAAGTTTCACATCCTCAGTAGTAAATCAACCACAGCGTTTGTGCCATGCACACAATCCTAAATGGTTTGTTTCAGCAGTAAATGATCATGTTGTTATATTCGAGTATGTCATTACATTTTCATTTGCATTTATGCAATTAGCAAATGCTTTTTTATCTAAAGAGTCTTACAGTGCATTAAAGCTGTACATTTATGATTTTGACATTGCTACTGTGCTGTAAAAATAATCTCATTTAATATCGTTTGTTTTTTATTTTCTTGCAGTGAAAACTATCTTGTGCGCTGGTCCAGCTCAGGTTTGGTGAAAGACATCGATCAGCTTCATAACCTGCGTGCCGTATTCACTGTATGTATTATATTGGGTTTTACTTTTGACACTATTTATTCTGGATTATCATGGAGAGATGGAGAAATGATACTGGGACATGATTCAGACAAGATTGAAACCTTTATGAGCATCATGGCTCAGTGACGACAACTTTATAATCTGAAACTGAAATACAACTACATAAATGATTGATTTGAAACTCTACATCGGTATTAATACCAATAAGGTGTTTATATATCACACAATATGAGCAGAATCACATATGAGATGTGACTAATGCTAACTGGATGCTTGTCCTAGCTGGACAAATCCAGAGAATTCAGTGTACAAATATTGAGCTAAATAGTTTGTTTAAACTTTTTTTCAGTACTTTTCTCTACCAGTCTTAATTCAGTATTATTTATATATCATTCCAATTTTTTTTATTGCCCAATTAAATTGTCCTTTTTTTAGTAATTTTAACACGTGCTTTTTTTATTTGATTTTATTTTATTTATATATTTATATATATTTTTTTTTATGTTAAGGTTTATTTAATTTTTTTTTCAGTTTTAGGTTCAGTTTTGGCTCAGTGTTAGTTGTTATTTTTCCAGTTAGTGATTTTAGTGCTTTAACTTATTTCAGTTAGTTAGTTTCAAAGGCAGCATTTCTAATTTTCATTTTAATCCCTTTTTCAATTTTTCATCTAACATTTATATTATTTCAGCTTTATTTTAAATGAACACTAATGTTTTTAATAGTTTTAATTTTAGTCAATGCTAACAATCCTGTTCTCTGCTAAAGATGCTTGCAATGCTGTAAACTTGGTAAAACTTGGCCGAAAATGTGGTTGCATGATAATGAGATGTTTTAAAATGGTATCTAGGTGGTCAGCTAACTAGGTTTCGACCTGTGCTAATTTGTGCCACCTGCGCAAACTGCCAGGCCACACGAAACCCTTCACAAGCACGACCTAATTGTTTGATTTTGAACACAAGTATTTCTGCTTGTTCCTGGAAACACCGTCATGCAAATGACTCGTTTATGGCTCGATTCCGTTTGTCTGTTCCCATCTCTCCCATTGTTCCTTAATGAGTAATCACGGTATTATTGGGTGACACTTTAATTCGTGTTCATCAGTCGTGTTGCAGAATTGGTAATTAAAGTGTTGGAGAAAGCAGCATCATCATTAAAGGTTTAAAGGGTAACGAGCTAACGGTCGTTAGAGGAGGAAGCTCTCCGGAGACGCCGCCTGGTTTGCATTGTTGCACGTATTGTGTGCATCCATGTACGTGCGTTGGCGTCTGCATGTAATTTAACACACAAAAACCAATTATCTGTGCAGGGAAAGACGTATTATAAACATGAAATCATATTGAAGTTCTTGTGTTTCTCGCACACTGTTATCAAGCATATTTGTTCGTTTTAATTGCAAGCATTTTGTGTATTTGCATGTACGTAATTTATAATTATAGAGCATATGCATTGGTTTGTTTCCTTGTAGGTGCTTGTTTGCACCCACACGTTCTCATTTGCTAGAGGTCATTTTTTAATAGATGCTGGGTTTGTGAGGGTCAGTTTATTTTCCCAGAATCCTCTGCTCTTTGCACAAACCCCCAGCGGGGAATGAGTTGCTGCCCCCAATCAAACACTGCTCGAGCAATTTGCCCTTCACAAACAGCCTGTGTACACCAAACCAATCCATGTATCAGTCATTCCCTTCCCAGATAGTTGCTCAACTAACGAGTTTGAGTTTAACCTGATGGTCGTAGGCAGAAACACCTGGTGCATGGCCAATAGCGCTTGGGGGCTCAAAATAATGCAGGCTGTTTGAGTACATGATAGTGCATGATTTTTTTTACGCTCTTGCTTGTGTGTTTGTGTGTTTCTCTCCAGGATCTGGGGAGTGAAGACCTGAAGAGGGAGAAAATCAGTTTTGTTTGTCAGATCGTTCGAGTGGGCCGGATGGAGCTCAGAGATAACAACACTAAGAAATTAACGTCTGGCCTCCGCAGACCCTTCGGCGTGGCAGGTAGAGCCTCTCACATAACACTTGATGCACACTTAGCATGGTGACCATAGCATCCATCAAAGTACCACCAGGAATTTACATTCATGCATTTGGCAGATACGTGTATCCAAAGTGATTATAAATGACCCGTTCATCTAAAGGAACACCAACCATGCAGCCATTGTTACTACTGTAAACCTATAAGAATGAGATATTTTTAATTGAGACAATATAATTAAATTTTACATTCACTAAATTCAGAATTTCTGACATTTGTTAGTTTTTTTGAGATTTTTATTTTTAAATTTTTTTTATTTTATATTTAATGATTTTTTTATCTTGTATTATATATTTTTCTTTTATTTTGCTATTTAATTTTTATATTTAATTTTATTCTTTTATGTAAAAAGTATCGCTTTTCTTTTATCCTCTTTCCTATTACTTGTTTCACTTCTCTTTCAGTTTTTATAACCATTTCTTGTATGTTTGGCACAGTTATTTTTTTAGGATTACTGTTAAACTAATGTAGTTTGATTTGTATATGTTATCTATTTTAGTTTTAGTTACAGTTGTAGTAATGTTTATCATTGTATTAGTTTTTCCTATTATGTCTGTATAAGTTATTTATTAAGTTTTAGTTTTATTTATTTTGAGTTATTTTAGTACTTCAACAAACTACATGGAAATTAATTAATATTGAATTTATGGATATGTGTGTCTGTGTGTGTGCATATATGTCTGTGTGTGTGTGTACATACACGTAGCTGTTTTTGGTGTTTGTCTTAGTTTTATGTTAGAATCATTATTACACTATTATACCTTTTGTTCTCTTAATATTTTGAATTGTTTGTAGCTTTTTGTTTTCATTTAAATGTTAAGTTTAGAAATTTTGTCATGCATTTCTCATTTTTATTTAATAAATTTTTTTAATGTGTGTATATATGCTATTTATAAAGTTTTAGCTTTTAGTTTTGGATCAGTTTTAGTTGTTTTAATACTACAATTGATTGTTTCTGCTGTCCTCATTTGTAAGTCATTTTGGATAAAAGCGTCTGCTAAATGACGTAAAGTGAAACTATAAGAATGAGATGTTTTTATTAGATATAATTAAGTTTAACATTTAACTTTCTGAGTTTTTTTTTGTTATTTTTATTTTACTTTTATTTTTTTAATCATTTTCTATTTTATTTTTATATTTAATTGTTTTATTTTATTTCTTTATATTATTTGATCTTATTTCATTATTAATACCGTAAACCTATAATAATCAGATATATTTATTAGATGTAACTAAATTTAACATTCACTAAATTCAGACATTCTGTTTTTATTTTATTTTAATTTAAATTTTATTTACAGTGACATCTAATACTAAGTTGTCACAGTTTGGGTTGTAAAATTTAAGGGTCTTTTTCTTGTTTTAAATTATGGGTTGCAGGTGTTCTGTGTTGAGATCAGTATTTTTTAGGGATGCACCGACAGGATTTTTTAATGGCCGATACCAATACCGATTTTAACAAACAACTATTGGCCGATTCCGATACAGATATTGGTCAGTTGCATAAAGCAGGGCTTAAATAAATTAAAAAAATAATCAACTGGTTCTCTCCAGGCAGAATCGGTATTTGAACATTTCTGTTCCTGTTAGGGGTGTGCGATATTGACAAAAAAAGATTTCTCAATATTTTCTGGGATTTTTTCGATAACGATAATTAGACGATATTTTGCTGAGTGTGTTATTGTGCTGATATCTTAAGGACTACTGTGGACAGCTTACTCCTAAAGTTTTTGATATTTTTCATATTCTGTGTGGTGGTCAGTTCACAGCAGTGATAGAAATTAATTTTAATGTAACTTAAATTAAGTTTAAATTAATTTTTACCTTTTATGGGCATTTTTACCTTTATAAAGCCATTTTTTTTTCTAAAAATGTGCATCACCTTTTGAGTCAAATTCTTACATTTATTCAGTCAATTAGTATAAGACGACATTTGGGCTGTTACCAAACAAATGAGATCATCAACAAAATTAATCTTTGCAATGCAGAGGAAACACATAAGCTGCATCTGAAGTTGAATAGATATATTTACCCACTGTTTAATGCAGCTCTGTGGGACATGGAGTGCTTTAACCTGCAGTTACAAATGAATAAATGTTTTTTTTACATAAAACGTTGAATACTGATATTTGAAATTATTAAAAAAATAAAAAATACTTCAAATGTGAATGTGAAAACCGCCAGTAGGTGGCATCAAGTCACTGTTAATGAGTGAGTCATTGCGATTGAACCGAATCAAAATGGTTGATTCATTCAGGAAAGAAACACCATCATGTTGCTCAGAGATGCAAAACAGTGCTGTGGCTGTGTTTGGAGTTATTTTTGTTGGTGAAATAGAGCAAAAACAGGCAATATGGTGACTAAAACTTAAGTCTCTTAATATTAATTTCTTGTTTATTGAACTGTTATAAAATCACATTTGTAATCATGATGATTTTTGAAGCAAAAAAAAAACGGTGCTCGATCTTCATGTGATATTTAACTATACATGATGTAAATATATACATTTTCTGCCCCCATATCTTGAATTTTCTGATCATTCTTTATGCATGTTAATACTGAATCATGCAGTGAAAGAACGCATTTGCACGTACACTAGTCTAACCTACTAGACTTCTTTACGTAATGTATGCGTGCACTCTGTCTTTTATTTGATTTTTGCAATATACTCGATAATGTCAAATCGCACATCGTATTATTATTACTGATATAGCCTATGTGAAGGTTGATGTTACGTATTAATCTGTTAATGAAACAAAATATATTTCGTTTGTAGGCCTATTGCTTTTTTTATGTAGCCTATTTTATTTTGTTTTGTCCGTTCACGGACGCATACTAACGCATAATGCGGAATCGCCATTGCGACTTACCTATGATGAATTTACAGCTGAGCGTGGTCATTTCTAGGGCTGGCTCGATACCACTTTTTCAGAGCCTTTCCACTGATTTTGTTTGCCTGGCGTTAAATATCATTTTATTACATCTACAATCACAGTATACATTAAAAGCCGTGATCCTAACATTTGTGTCCACTTTTAACTATTACTGTTGCCAGTCTTAGACGCTAACGTTGATTATTGTGCAGTGCGTTGGTCAGTTTGTTGTCTGTTGTTTTGCACAAAGGGTTTCTCGTTCTTTAGTTTGATGGAAAAAGGAAAAATGTGTTCTTGTGTTGTAAATAAATAAATAAGGCTGAACAGGGGAATGAGAGCAGACATGCAGCCTTTGGTTTGAACATCAAACGGGTTTTGAAGTGGGAAAGCATCTCTTTCTCTCTTTGGCCGTTAGCTGTATGCCTGTATGTGGGTCAGGTAGGTAGAGGCAGAACCTGTATGTGCAATGTCACCTTTAATGTGTCACTTTCAGAGACAAGCCAACGCTTCCATTATGGCTCATCAGTTTCCTGTTGCCTGCTGTAAACCCAATCTCAGCACGGCCACTGCTGCACACCAGGCCAAATGGCCATTTAGAGGCGATGTTTATGTGTTCAGTCAGTAATAGCTGCCGCTTGACAGCTTATCTAGAAAGTTTTGCTGGCTCTCACCTTATAAACCACAAATTTAAACTTCCATGAGCGTTTCTATTGTGCTTTTTACTCGTACTGTTATTTTTTTTTTTTAATTTGTTTTACAGTTCATATTCATGACACATTCATGTCATATTACACCCCAAAATAAAATAAAAACAAAAAAACAAAACAAAGAGTTTTATTTATAACGCTTTAAAAAAAAAAAAAAGACATCAAGATTTAATATTATTTTCATGACAGTTTTACTTTTCACCTCAAATTTTTAGTTTCTGTTATGTGGACAAGCCATAGAGTAATAAATAATTTTATTTATTAAATGAATTAATTTCAGTACAGCAATTACTATCTTGATGTAGACTTTAATGTTTTCATATTTATTTATTTATTTATTTATTTATTTATTTATTTATTTAAATATATTTCAGTACGATTACTTCCTTTGATGTCAACTTTAATGTTTTCAAATTTATTTATTTATATATTTATTTATTTATTTTTATTATACTGTATGCATAACACAATTTAAGTAATATATTTCTTTTTGCATTATAGTAATGGGAATTT
Organism: Spinibarbus caldwelli; assembly: GCA_039654775.1. Classification (NCBI taxonomy): domain Eukaryota; kingdom Metazoa; phylum Chordata; class Actinopteri; order Cypriniformes; family Cyprinidae; genus Spinibarbus; species Spinibarbus caldwelli. The sequence continues at coordinate 3,209,448 of CM077256.1, forward strand.
ATCTAAATAAGATTAATTATGATTAAAATCTGGACACAGTGATTTTTAATCAGCATATATGTAAGTAAATTACATTTTTACATTGTTATATTATAAATAGATAAATAATATTCATATGATACTTATTTAATGTTGATTATTTTGTTCTATTATATCAAATAGGAATACAAATGTTTTTTAAAGTATATTTTATTTGTAATCAATATTAATTTTACCTTGTCCACCCTCTGGGGCGAATTGCGTACCATAATTACTTTTAGTACTACATTTTTTATAATTACTATAAATGCTGTTGTTTGAGGTGTATGAAAAGGTATAATTCTTTCAAAAATGTGAATTTGCTGAGACTGTCTGTAAAGTAAATGGCAAAAACCTTCAAAATACAATCAATCTTTTAGTCTTAATGAGAAGAAATATGAGTTGGCTATTTCTCATTTTCATGAGATGCATCCATAGATGTTGAGACATGATGTTTGGTCATCTGCAGACATGATTCTCGTCTCATTCTTCTCCCTGCAGTAATGGACGTCACAGACATCATCACAGGCAAGATGGACGACGAGGACAAGCAACACTTCATTCCCTTCCAGCCGTGAGTATGACTTCATGAAGTCAACACAACAGAGTTTATGATAGTAATAACATAACATCACGAAAATGACTGTTGTTAAACAGTTCTGATCTTCGGTCAAGTGTGTGAAACACTTTCTAATTAGGCAGATCAAAAGGTAGTTTGATAGATATTTTGTGGTCATGCATATGAATGTTAATTTGGCTGTAAGTTTGTTGGTGTTTGTCTGTTTTTCTGATTTCTGCTGTATCATCTCAGTAATCTGTATATTTATTCATTGAAAACAGCAGTACACAAACTCTACTCACTGTAGAGGAGTCATACGTGCCTCACAGTCACTCCCTCATTCATTCATTCTGTCACTCAATAAGACTATACTTCAGTCTTTCTCTGCTTTGCCGCTCTCACAGCCCAGTTGGGTCACTCAGAGAGGAGTCCAGGGGTTTGCTGGGAAATGTGGGGTGTTTAAGATGTTTGTTCTGACTTTAGGGAGGTCTTTGCTTTGTAGCAGCTTATTTGTGACTTCAGATTAGCTCTGGTCCAAAACCTAGTGAACTGTCTTGCTGTCCTCTGCTGCTTGCATAGGCAACTACCTTTTAAGGCAGCATCCTAATTGAAACAGAACCTTGTGGGACTGGTTTGAATGCTTCTCATAGGCAGCAGCAAGCAAGTAAGCGTTATTTAAAATATGCATTTAAATAAAATAGATTAAATTACAATTTGTTCATTATATATAATAAAAATATTTTAATAAGAATAAATTAATTCAAGTTAAATTTAATTATTTTTTTATTATCAACAGTAATATAGAAATGTTGAAAATATTTTTTTTACATTATAATATAAAAATGTAAATATTTAAATAAGAATAATAATAATAATGACTGATAATTTTAAAAATTATATATACTGTATTATCTAAAATATATTTTAAAAATTAAAATAAATTTAAATTTGTACATTTTAATAATCTGGAATAATAATAATAATAATTATTATTATTATTATTATTATTATTATTATTATTATTATTATTAAAGCTTTTATATGGTGTTTTTTATATATATATATATATATATATCTCAAATGATATACACACACACACATATATACACACACACACATATATGTATGTGTGTGTGTGTATATATATATATATATATATATATATATATATATATATATATGTATGTGTGTGTATGTGTGTGTATATGTGTGTGTGTATATCATTTGATATATGTTTTTTATATATATATATATATATATATATATATATATATATATATATATATATATATATATATATATATATATATATATATATATATATATATATATATCTTTTAATAACAATAAATGAACCACATAATAGTAATAAATTAATATTTCTAACTAGATTGAATTGTTTTTACGTTGTTATATTACAGATTAATACATTGTCATAATAATACAGTATTCATATAATATTTAATATTATTTCATTGTATTAAATCAAATATAAACACAAATGTGTTTTTAAAGTACATTTTATTTAGAATTGATGTACATTTTATCTTGTCCATCATCTTGGATGAATTATGTCCTATAATTACTTAGCTTTATAATTACTATTGTAATTAGGTATCGTGTCTGTAGTGCACCTGTGATGTTGTTATTATTATTATTATTATTATTATTATTATTCAGGCAGCTCACTGGGTTTTGTGTCTTTATAGAGGCAGAGGCTTCATCTGTGTTTGGGTGAGATGGAGGGTCATTTCTGAAATTACAGCATCTCTCTGTGTCTCTCCTGTCACCCATCCTGCATTACTGTTTGCTAACAAAATGGCTTTTGTCCCTGTCATGGTATCTGTATCACTGTTTGGTGTCTTCCCTCTCACTTTCTTCATCCATCTCTTGTTCTCTCTTTTTCTTCTGCTCATGTCCACCCTTATCTGGCTCTCTGTGGCTACTACTCTTCTTCTCTCTTTCTCTTCCTTCTCTCTCTGTCTCTTCTCCCCGTTGGCGTTGCCTGTCGCGTGTGAACTCCAGGCTAGCGTTGGATGATGCCATTCGCCACAGGCAGCTGAACATCTCCCGTTTTTCACCCAGGGTGGCGGGCGAGAACGACTTCCTCCAGACCGTCATCAACAAGGTCATCGTTGCCAAAGAGGTCAATCACAAAGGTCAAGGTAAAGGTCACTGGGGTGAACAACTTTCATCTCCAGAGATGCTCTGAGTCACTTCAGCATTGCAACACTTAGTTTGGATTTTTTTTTTTTTTTTTTTTTATCATATTATCATAAGTAGAAACTCAAAGGTTTTCATGGCAACCCATCAAAATAAAGGTTTGGTTTAACTTGAACAAATTGTGACAGAAATATATTACTATTGTACAGTAGAATGTACTTCTCAAAGTAATAATAAAATAACTAAAGCATTTTTTAAAGAATATTACATAATTTTTCCTTCCATGCTTTTATTTTAACAACAAACCTCTGTTGTGCACCACTTTGTTTGTCAAAAATAAAATTAATTGTTACATTTTTATTTCCTTAAATTTTAAAAGATTCAAATTTTAATTATTAGTATTTTATGCCTTCATATAATTGTGTCCATTTTGGATAATAAATCTGTATTAAATCATAAATCTGGAAAAATTAAAATGGACAACACAGAATTTCTGGAAAAAAAATCATATTATTGTAAAAATTGTAACAAATTATTAAATGTTTTATGAAATTAATTAATTGATTAGACACGCTTTTTGATTACTTAAATGTAATACATTAAAATGTAATTTGAAACAAAACACAAAATAAAATGTAATTTGGGAAAAAGAGGATTTTATAGGTCCCACAGTTTTCTTTTGAACTTTTAACAAATTGTTAAATAAGTTTCATGATTTCAATTAATTAGACACAACTTTTCATCTCTAAAATTTAATTTAGCCATTAAAAAAGAGTTCAGAAGGGAAAAAAAAAAACTGAATTTGGGGAGGAAAAAAGTGGACCCTATTATTGTAAAAGTTTTAAATTATTTATTAAGTTGTCAGAATTTTAAGAATTCAACTTATTAGATATGTTTTGGGTTATCACAGTTTAATTAAACCATTAATATATAATCCAGAAAAAATTTAAACAAAATATAGGATTTGGGACAAATAAAACAATTTGGAAAAAATAAAACTTAATTCATAGGGCCCTGAGTGTTTTACTTTTAATATAAAACTGATTCCATAGTGCCCAAAAATGTAATTGATAACTTTTAATCAATTGTTATGTTGTGTGTTTCATTATTTAAATGTCAAGACATGCTCTGATTAAAAATAATAATAATTATAATAATAATTTAACCATTGAAACTGAATCCAGAAAAATTAAAACAAAAAATTGGAATTTAGGAAAAATTTAATAAAACTGATTTTATAGGGCCCTACATTTCCAGAAGGTTTCTTTTATGCCATCTTAGCCTACAGGCAAAATTAACCTGCAGTACAGAATTAAATCGGTACATGTAAATATTACTGATTCAAAATAAAGGTGAGATGGTTATTTGACTGCTATTAATGATCTGCAGCTTCATTTCGTAGCCTAGTTAAAGTGTGGGAAGTTAAAAATACGGGAAGATAAAACTGATGTGTGGAGACGGAGAGCAACACTGTCCCAGATATGATCAATCTGAGCGTCAGAGTTCCTGCCAAGAGACTTTCACAATCTAAAGGGGCCCGAATCTTACAAATGACAAAGTTATTGAGCAAAATTAGTTGAAGTTGATTTGAGTTTAATAAACATGAGAATTTGTTCATGCTGAGGAGCATGGGAACTGAATATCTCTGGATGCACTGCTGTCAGATCACATCACATATAATCCATCCTTCCTGTGATTCCTAGCATGATAAAACCTGGTATCGCAAGCAGTTTATTGAGAGAAATGTGCATGAACTTCCAGAATAATCTAAGATCAGTCAAATAAGACAAGGTTCTTCTCATTTATGATTAAGGTTAATCAGGAACAGCTGTGAGGGTAATAGAGGTGGAGTCATTAAGACCAATTAACTTAGGATTTATGATGGAGGCATACAGGTGACGTGCAAAGCATTATGGGTATATAGGATCTTAAAAAGTAAAGGACATTTTTCAGTCTTTTTGAAAATGTCCTGCACAGATTCACTGACTGGAAAGATAGATTGGCATATATTGGCCTTTAAATATTAGCAAATATTAACAAGCATTGGCCTGTTTTAATGACAATTAAGCACATTTTACCCTCAGATTTCTCAGAACTAATTAATTTTCAACAATATTATTTTTTATCAATTATATTATTAATTAATAAATGAATGAGACAACTTTAATACAAGAAACACTATCATAATCTACACCTAATATTTAATTATTTTTTTATTTGTTTAATTGTCCTTCAATAATAATAATAATAATAATAATAATAATAATAATAATAATAATAATAATAATGATTATTATTATTATTATTATTATTATTATGATGATGCAAATACTGATATGCATTTAAAATGTAAAATATTTATTTTATGCCGTTAATGTAAGCATAACTTAAATTCAGCACAAAAATTCTATCATGATGTAAACTGTATTATTATTATTATAAAAATGCTATAATATACACTTAATCTAAATATTAAAAATGTAAATATTAATAATAAAATTTCTCATTAAAATAACCATACTTAAAATGTAACATTTCATTTATTTTTATTGTAATTTCAATAATAATTATGATTTATTTTTCATTACGATAATGACAACAAAAATGTAATATAATATAAAAATTATGAAACAAAGTATAATTTATTTTTGTTTTCTTCTATGGATTTGAGGTGAAATATGACTTGGAAATTTTTCTTGAGTGTTTTGTTAGTTCATCTGCAGTCATCTGAGTCATTTTTCATTAGACATTTAAATGTTCAGACGTTCATCTGAGTCATTTTTCATCATTTATTTTGAACAGCTCAGGTTATTTGCTCAGATTGCTCAATTTAATCTTTAATGTTTTAGTATAAAATATTCACAGCACAATTCATCCCTACACTTTAAATAACACAGTCGCTCTGCTTCCTGCGGGTATTTTCTCAGCAATTAAACTAATCCGGTGTTCTTAATTATTTTTTTGTAGATCACTAATAATGAGATATTAAAATGAGTTAAGTTCCCGTGAGCTGTTAAGCACAAATAGGAATTGTTTGTGTGTGTTTAACTGCAGTCTGTTCCTCTGGTCCTCAGGTTTGTGGGTTACGCTGAAGTTGCTTCCAGGTGATATTCATCAGATCCGTAAAGATTTCCCTCATCTGGTGGACCGTTCCACCGCTGTTGCTCGAAAAATGGGCTTCCCAGAAATCATCATGCCAGGTATCCATCATCAAACTCAATGTATTTACAATAAAACAGAATTTTATAGCTCCGTTTTGAATTACAGTTAACATACAACAGTGACAATGAAAAGTAATGAGGAACTCATCATGATGGGCATTAACATATGAATGTCCACATTTACATATCAACAAAAAAAACTCTTGAGTTTTGCAAACAGTTTCACACATGCTTTGGCTGTTGTTGATAGTTATTTCACATGCAAATCAAATTAGACAGTCATAACATTTGCATTTTGAAATCTTAAAGGTACAGCAGCTGTTTAATTCCAAGGGTGACTTAAGTATAAACAACACACTAAAATACTGATTATGACCTATGGGTGTGCAAGCATTTTTCAGCTGCTTTTGTGCATTTTCCTAATAAAAAGGCAGACTGGCTGTTTTCAGCTGTAGATCACACATTGATCCTGTTAAGTGACGTCCATCATGATCCCTTGTGCGTGTTTTTGCAGGTGATGTTCGGAATGACATTTACGTGACGCTGGTTCAGGGGGATTTTGATAAAGGCAGTAAGACGACACCTAAAAACGTGGAGGTCACCATGTCTGTACATGATGAAGATGGAAAGAAACTTGAGGTAATGGAGTCAATATGTGTGACACACATTATAATGAATGATCCAGATTCAGTAAAAGCAGTACATGACAAAGCATGTTAAAATGTATTTCTATATGTTGCAAGTTTTTTTTATTTTTATTTTTTATGATTATTTTTTTTTTACTAGCTATGTATATGTATGGCTGTTATAAAAATATAAAATATATTATTAATCAAAGGTTGCAATCTAATTAAATAACTGTAGTCACAGCACATTTATGATTTTTTAAAAATTTATTTATGATTTTTTTTGGCAGTAAATATGTAATTTGCAACAGACACACACACACACACACACACACATATATATATATATATATATATACAGGTGCATCTCAAAAAATTAGAATATCGCGAAAAACTTTTCAAAAAGTGAAACTTTCATATATATTTTAGATTCATTACATGTAAAGTAAAACATTTCAAAAGTTTTTTTTTTCTTTTTTAATTTTGATGATTAGAGCTTACAGCTCATGAAAGTCAAAATCCAGTATCTCAAAATATTAGAATATTTCTATTTGAGTTTCATTAAATGACCATCCCTACAGTATAAATTGCGGGTATCTCTTGTTCTTTGATACCACAATAATGGGGAAGACTGCTGACTTGGCAATGGTCCAGAAGACAATCATGGACACCCTCCACAAAGAGGGTAAGTCACAGAAGGTTATTACTGAAAGGGGTGCTGTTCACAGAGTGCTGTATCAAAGCATATTAAATGCAAAGTTGACCGGAAGGAAGAAATTGGGTAGGAAAAGATGTTCAAGCAACAGGGATGACCACAAGCTTGAGAATACTGTGAAGCAAAGCCGATTCAAACACTTGGGAGTAGGGCTGCAACTAACGATTATTTTGATAATCGATTAGTTGGCCTATTATTATTATTATTTTTTCCCCGATTAATCGAATTAAAAAAATTAGCAATTTTATTCTTCTTTTATTTTATTGACAAAAACTCTTCTACATTCTGCCCAATGTCCTTCAAACAAATGTGCCAACTGAATGCTATGAAAACATACAGTGTTTAACACTTTATTACACCACCTGTCATCATAAAGAGAAAACAAATATTTTAGGAATCTGTCAAAGAATTGTTTAAATCTAAAAATGCTATTGTCTTTTATTGGGCAAATAACGAACTGAAACAACTAAATTTTTATTCACATAAAAAACAGCTTCCTGCCTTTCATAACAGCATACATTCTTGCTGGCATTGTTTAGGTACTTTTTGACTGTAATTGGGTATCTGAAAAAATCTTTTATAGATCTTTCATAGATCTAGATCTTCATTCTTTCATAGAAATAATTATATTATAGCATTAGAAATAGCCCACTGTTACTAAAGAGCTTACACATATTGGAGGACTAACCAATACAGATAGCTAAAAATGATTTTAGTAAACACCAATACTATTAGTTTAGACCAGCAGTGGCACAAACCTTGCATTATATGTTATAAACCTTAAATACGTTTGTTTTAATAAATTTGTTAAGCACTGTATATAGGCCTATAGTTTAAATCTCTTCATCAAAAATTAAGATAATAATAAAGACGAATAAAAACACAAACTCAGTGTTAACCAACTTTTTGATCACAGTCACGTTTACTGTAATTTCTTTATCCTGTAAAAGGCAGCTATGAAGCATCTGATATTTATATTCAGACAACTATACGAGGTTATCCCAACTATACAGTTCCTACTCTCATAAAATACGTGCACTACATGTTGACTTTTAAACCTTAATTTAACGTTCAACAACAGATATTTCAGCACAGTGAATGTTTTTGCGCTGAATATTAATCCGCTGGCGCTCATTCAGTAAAGATTTAAACTTAACGCAGACTGTCAGGACGGAACTGTGCAAAAATGGAAATGCTCGCATGAATTTGTGACATTTACAGATAAGGATATGACCGTAAACTGAACGTTTTTGCGCTGAGGACGCACACGCATATGTCAAAACGCTTGACAGGGCAAGCCATTTCGCTAATGCATTCGCTTAAAGCTTAAAATAAAGATTTCTCATGTTTTGTGCAGCTTGGATCACGTACTTCTCCCGCAGCATCTCATTCTGTTTCCTCCACTATTTTTAGATGCATTTTGGCCATAGAAATGCGTTATTCAGTGCTGCAACGTTAATTTGACAGGACTGGCTGAAGTTGGACGTGCACTGTGGGCAGACCCGACTAATCGATAATGAGAATCGTTGTCGATGATTTTCATTATCGATAATAATCGATTTTATTGATTAGTTGTTGCAGCCCTACTTGGGAGAGCTTCACAAGGAGTGGACTGAAGCTGGAGTCAGTGATCAAGAGTCACCACGCTCAGACGTCTTCAGGAAAAGGGCTACCAAGCCACTTCTGAAACAGAAACAATGTCAGAAGCATCCTACCTGGGCTAAGGAGAAAAAGAACTGGACTGTTGCTCAGTGGTCCAAAGTCCTTTTTTCAGATAAAAGTAAATTTTGCATTTCATTTGGAAATCAAGGTCTGGAGGAAGACTGGAGAGGCACAGAATCCAAGCTGCTTGAAGTCCAGAGTGAAGTTTCCACAGTCAGTGATGATTTGGGGTGCTGTGACATCTGCTGGTGTTGGTCCATTTTATCAAGCGTTTTATGATCCATTTTATCAAGTGTTTTATCAGGTGTTTATTTATGTGTTTTATCAAGTCCAAAGTCAATACAACCTTCTACCAGGAGATTTTGGAGCACTTTATGCATCCATCTGCTGACAAGCTTTATGGAGATGCTGATTTCCTTTTCCAGCAGAATTTTAGCACCTGTCCACAGTGACAAAACCACTTCCAAGTGGTTTGCTGACCATGTTATTACTGTGCTTGATTGGCCAGCCAACATGCCTGACCTGAACCCCATATGGAATCTATGGGATATTTTCAAGAAAAAGATGAGAAACAATCGATCCAACAATCCAGACGAGCTGAAGGCTCAATAGTGCCTCAGCAGAGCCACAGGCTGATCGCTTCCATGCCACACCTCACTGATGCTGGAGTTTGTGCTAAAGGAGCCCCGACCAAGCATTGAGTGCATAAATGAACATACTTTAAAGAACCTGAACTTTTCTGTTTTGCAAATCCTTTTTTTGATTGATCTTAGGAAATATTCTAATAATTTGAGATACTGGATTTTGAGCTTTAAACCCGTAACTTTCCTTTAAACACAAGCACACTTGATCTGTAATAGTCTGTTATGAGGTTTGTAGTTTTGCCTGCTGACATGCACACATGCCTCATACGTACTAGTACATTTAGTTTCTTTTGTTACTTTTTAATTTTTTGCTTTTTTTGTTTATTCCCCACTTCCGCCCCTGCTTTGTGCTTATTTTTTTCCTGCCCACATAATGGTTCTTTCTCACATGCACTCAGTCCTGCAGCTGTAGGACGGCTGGTCACTTATTGCTCATAATTGGTGGCTGTCAGCTGTAGCATGTATGTGTGTTTGTCAGGGTTTGACAGGCCAGCTGTGTGACTGTGTTGAATGCACGACCCTCACTGTGTGCAATGGCAAGAAGAAAAAAAAAAAAAAAAAAATCATGCAGTGTTTTTGCTCCTCACAGCATATGGGCACCTTATGGTTTCCAGCAGGTAGAATAGAGTTTGTTTTTTAATATTTCATAGCTCGTATCGGTCATTTCTGATCTCAATTAGCTTCTGAACTTGGCAGGGAGTCAGATTAAATTATTCTGTGCAACAAATTGTGTTTTACCGGCCAGCATGAATGCACAATGACAAAATGATCAATATAATGGCCTCAGGTTCCTCATCAGAAGATTTAAATGTCTAATGTTTTTAATAGCTGTTTTTTATTGTAATCTTTGCCATCTAGAATGTTATATTTCCTGGAGCTGGAGATGAAGGCATTCTGGAGTATAAATCGGTCATTTACTACCAAGTCAAACAGCCACGCTGGTTTGAAACCATCAAGGTGAGCGTCACTTCCAATGTTCCCTCTAATGTTTTTTCTTGATGAACAAAGCTTTTCTCTATTGGGCGGACATTTTGGCCACCTGAGCAAAAACATTCTTTATACCAGACCTGTACAGCGCGTGCACAAAAAAGTGTAACTTTTAACTTTAATGTGCTATTTATATTTGATTTGACTCTTGATGTAACTAAATGATGCACATTTTAGGTTATCTGAGAAATTTTTTTTACAGTACAATACACTGCCGTTCAAAAGTTTGGGATCAGTAAATTTTTTTTAAAGAAGTTTCTTAGGCTCATCAAGGCTGTATCTATTTGATAAAAAATACTGAATATTATTTCACAAAATAATATTGTAAAATATTATTGCAATTTAAAATAAAAGTTTTCTGTTTTAATATACTTTAAAATATAATTTATTCCCAGTTTCATCTTTTTTGTGATATTCTGTGTTACAGGTCGCGATCCCGATTGAAGACGTCAACAGGAGTCACCTGCGGTTCACCTTCAAGCACCGATCGTCTCAGGACTGTGAGTCGAGGAGAGCGCTTTCAGAGCTGTTTAACCCTGCGGTAGTCTGGAAACTCACCCTAGTAAACTTTGTGTTGTTGAGGTCGCAGCATGTGTGAGACAGCGGCACATTTCACTGGTGGTGTCGTGCTTCACACCTCTTTAAATAATATCAAGTGTTCTTTATCTTTGTGTCTCAGTGGATTATCAAAATAACTTTCGACTATGACAGTGTCTTTTGCATCTGAATGAGTTTGCGGTTATTGAATAGACTGTTAAGTGTGCGTTAGTGGTGCTTGGCTTTACTGTTGCTCATATGTAGGGTTAGTTGTTTGAACAAACACCAGAGTTTTAGACTTTGACAGACTGATGGAATTGGAATTATACCTCGAATCATACTAGAAACCACTCAGAATTCCCTAGCAACGCACAAAAAACATTATGGACACATTAACAACTGCAATAACAACACCCTGACAACCACTTTTATTTAATTTCATTTAATTTCATTTAATTTCTTATTTTATTTTATTTTATGTTATTTTATTTTATTTTATTTTGTTTTATTACCAATACTAATTATTTTAGGCATCTGAATACAATGCACATAACTTTAATTTAATTTAATTTAATTTGATTTAATTTTATTAATTTTGTTTATTTTATCCATTTTATTTTTTGTTTTGTCTTAGTTTATTTTTAATAAACAATGTGTTTTTATTTAGTATTTTCTAAACAATAATAATTATTTTAAGTATCTGAAAACCAATATTCATAACTTGTTTTATTATTGTTATATTTTTCATTTTTTAATTTTGTCTTAGTTTATTTTTAATTTTATTTAGTATTTTATAAACAATACTAATTATTTCAGGTATCTGGAAACTAATATGCATAACATTTTATTATTTTACATTTTTTATTATATATTTATTTATTTCATAAATTATTTCTTTTTTGTATTCTGATTAATTTAATTTAATTTAATTTATTTAAATTTTTAGTTTTTATTTTATTTTATTCATTTTATTTTTGTTTTGTCTTAGTTTATTTTTAATAAACAATGTGTTTTTATTTAGTATTTTCTAAACAATAATAATTATTTTAGGTATCTGAAAACCAATATGCATAACTTGTTTTATTATTATTATGTTTTTCATTTTTTTTTATTTTGTCTTAGTTTATTTTTAATTTTATTTAGTATTTTATAAACAATACTAATTATTTCAGGTATCTGGAAACTAATATGCATAACATTTTATTATTTTACATTTTTTATTATATATTTATTTATTTCATAAATCATTTCTTTTTTTGTATTCTGATTAATTTAATTTAATTTAATTTATTTAAATTTTTAGTTTTTATTTTATTTTATTCATTTTATTTTTGTTTTGTCTTAGTTTATTTTTAATTGCATTTTTTATTTAGTATCTATAAACAATACTAATTTTAAGTATCTGAACCAATATGCATAACATTTTATTTTTTTCCATTTTTTTTTTTAAATTTTGTTTTAGTTTATATATAATTGTTTTTTATTTAGTATTTTATAAACAGTACTAATTTTATCTGAAAACCAATATGCATAACATTTTATTATATTTGGAATTATATTTTTAATTAATGATTATTTAATAAATTGTCTTTTTTGTATTTTATTTTATTTTTTTATTTTATTTTTTTTATTTTATTGTATTTTATTTTAACCAATTATAATTATTTTAGGTACCTGAAAATTTTAATTAGTGAATATTCAACTTTTTTTTTTTTTTATAATCCATCCATCTGTTTATTTAGCCCATTATACTGGCAGAATACACTCATCCAAGGCTTATTTAATGTGCAACACACCAGCACCCAAGTGACCACCCAGAATTCCCTAGCAACCACACAGCAGCACACTGTAATATTTTGAATACTCAAGTTTTTTCCACAGGTCTGAAGTTGTTTTCTGGCTGTTTGTTTGTGTGTTTTGCTGAGAGGGAGTTTCTGAATCACACTGGCAGTGAAGGCGGCCGTGTTTATTTATGGGCCAGGCGGCGTCTGGCACTGGGCTGCGATCATCACACTTAGCCGCGCGTGTTCACCCTTATCCTCTCCATCTGCCCACCACATGCTGCCCTCGCAGCGCCAGGATGAGAGGGGCGGGTCTCGTCGTTGGGCGCTGGGTGGAGGATGTAAAACACATCGTTTAGTGCGAGCAGACAATCTGGAGCAAATAAACATCTCGTCAGCTGATCTGAGAATAAACGCTGTGACAGTATCAAAGTTTCACACAGCGACTGCTGATCTCAGCACAGTTGTTGTCTGGAAGTGCTGAAATGTCACATTTTTAAAGAAGTTGTCATTCTGAAGTTTATTTTCATGGCAGATCTGCACTCAGCTAGTGTAACTGAGTTTGAGGTCAGTAAGGTTTTAAGAAATTAATACTTTTATTCATCAGGAACTCATTCAGTTGATAAAAAAATGATAGCAAAGGTATATATAATATTACAAAATATTTATATTTCAAATAAATGCTGTTCTTTTACACTTTCTGTTCATTAAAGGGGTGGTTGACTGGTTTGTGTTTATGGGGTGCAGTCAAACATGTTAATGCTTCGTTAAAAAAAAAAAAAAACACATTGTTTTTCACATACCTTTATTCTACACCGCTCTGTCCCTTCTCCTTTGAACACTGATTATTTCCTATTTTTATAAAGCCCCTCCCTCAGAAATACGCGATGGGCTCTGATTGGTTAGCTGGCCCAGTGTGTTGTGATTGGCTAAACTGCCTCTAGTGCGCGTCTGAACGTCCCGCCCCTCAGCTCAGCGGCATGCGCTCCGGTTGTATTGTAAACAATGGCATCATCAATATTGCTTATAAATTTGAGCCCGATTGAGACCTAGAGAATATTAGTGAAGAGGATTGCGCAGCACCTTTGCAAGCACAGCTTTTAATGGTATGTTTGTTTGTTGCTGTCTCATACTTTTATAAGATACGCTGTTATTTGTAAATGCTATTGCTTATGTTAGCTTTTAATATACGGTTTTATCCTGATTAAAACTTCAATGCAGCACAGCAACTGCATGTGCGTCCATGTTTAATGCTTCTCATAGCTGTGTAAAAAATATGTCTGTCTGTGCGCATAAAGTATATAATTGGAACACAGTTTATTGGAGCTGATGATCAGGTGAGAGAGAGAAAGATGCAGAGCAGGAGGACGCAATGAATAGGATTAGAACATTGATTTTAAAACTTGTGAATCCATTAGAATAGTTAGAAGACAGAATCGCGATTCATATATGAATAGATGTTTTCTTGAACCCCTAGTTTTCTCTTCCTCTTCTCTATGGCCTCGCCCCCTTTGTTGCATGTTCCCAGGGGCAGGGTTTATCTGGGTTTGCGATGTCACTAACCTGGGAAGTAACTTTGTAATCCCTGCAAGCCGGTTTTGTAGGCATTAAACTGCCAAAATTTTTAAAAGACGATATCTTTGTTTGCGTTGAGCTTCCAGTGTCATAACTTTGCAGATATTGTTTATGCTCAAACAGCAACATTACTCACTAACTAACGTTTAAAATGTGAAATCGTAATCAACCACCCCTTTAAAGAACATTTCTCGAGCAGTGAATCAACATATTAGAAGGATTTCTGAAGGATCATGTGGCACTGAAGACTTTAGTAATGATGCTGAAAATTCAGTTTTTGATCACAGGAATAAATTACATCTTAAAATATATTCAAATAGAAAACACTAATTTTAAACTTTAAAAAAATGTTTCACAATTTTTATGTAATAAATGCAGCCTTGGTGAAAGAGACTTCTTTCAGAAACATAAAAAAAAAAAAAAAAAGTGGTCACCAATGTTTTGAAACATTGACCTAAAAATAAAACAAACAAACAAATAAATAAGCATATTGGTTTTCAGATACTTAAAATAATTAGCATTTGTTATATATAAAATTAAATTAAATTAAAAAAATAAATAAATAAATAAAAATACAGTTACTAAACTAAATAAACTAAATAACTAAACTAAATAACTAAAATAAAAAAATTTTATATGTATTCGTTTTTGGAATGCATATAACAAATAATTACTAAATTACTATTCAAAATAAAAAAAAATTGAATAAAATAAAAATAATTAAAATACGATTAAATTTTTTTTTTTTTTTTTATTTGCTGCCATTTGTTTTAGATTCAGTTCAGATTCAATTCATTTATGTTCATATTTAGTCCAGTTCAAAGGAGTTTCCATGGTCATTTGTGTTTTTGAAACACCAACATTGAGTTCTGTTCTGTTTAGTTTGCAGGGATTTCTGTGGGCATCTGAGCTTTAAAACACTGGCATAAAATCCGTTTTCTTGTACTGATTGATGTTGACAGGCAGTCTAATGTCAGGGAGAATCAGTTGTAGCGATCTTCATCCCTGTCATACTCTACATGTCTGCCTGTCTGTCTTTCTCTTATGGATTGAATTCTGAATTTAAAAAACAGACCAGTAAACACCATCTCCTGATTGAGTCCTTCTGCTTTCGTTGAGGTTTAAGGACCAGCTTCTCTCATGTTCCCTTTGATGATGATGGTCAGCTCATGACCTCTCTGACTCTCTGTCATCAGGTGCTGTGTTGGCACTGATTCAGAGGATTGTGAGGTCAGAGGTTCAGGTGTTTGTGTGGATCTCCATAGGCTGATGTTGACATTCCCAGTTGGGATGAAGTTCCTCAGGGATGAGTTTTAATGTCAGATTTAGACAGATGCTGCTGTAGCTCTTGATGAAGCACACAAGCTCTCAGAGGTGCTGTCTGACTGAAGCATGATTGTGCTTGATACAACTGTCAATGCTGAAGTAAGTCAAAGTAAGCAGATTCAAATTCAGTTAATATTTTATAATTATTTTATAATCTATTTTTAATACTCTAAGTATCAGTCATTCACATAAATAAATGTATGTATATATAATTGTATAATTAAAAAATAACAATTGAAATAAATATATAATAGAGATTCACATATTTTATATATTAAATTTATTTATATATTTAAAAAAATATAATTAAAAAATATAAATTTAGATACTTTACATATTAAATTTGATATGTTTCAATAACTATGTAAATAATTAAAATAATTTTACTTAATTAAATTTAATTATTATTTTAATAATTGTATAATTTTAATTAAAAGATAGCATATAAATGTATACACTGTATAATTTATTATAATTTATATTGCGTTTGTTTACTTTAAAATTGAGAATATATAAAAGTATAATGTTTTATGAAGTGTTATATAAATAAAATAAATAAATAAATAAATATATATATATATATATATATATATATATATATATATATATATATATGAATATATATATATATATATATATATATATGAATATATATATATATATATATATATATATATATATATATGAATATATATATATATATATATATATATATATATATATATGAATATATATATATATATATATATATATATATATATATGAATATATATATATATATATATATATATATATATATGAATATATATATATATATATATATGAATATATATATATATATATATATATATATATATATATATGAATATATATATATATATATATATATATATATATATATATGAATATATGAATATATATATATATATATATGAATATATGAATATATATATATATATATATATATATATATATATATGAATATATATATATATATATATATATATGAATGTGTATGTATATATATATATATATATATATATATATATATATATATGAATGTATATATATATATATATATATATATATATATATATATATATATATATATATATATATATATATATGAATGTATATGTGTGTGTACATACACCTATTTTAAGATTTAGATATTTAAATATATTAAGTTTTATATATAATTAAAATAATTAAATTAAATTAATTGAATATACTATATACTTTTGTTTAATTTGAAATGTAGACAATATATAAAATTAAAATATTTTACAAAAAATATTAGATATAAATATATTTAACATGCATACATTAAGATATTTAAAATAGCTAATATTATACAATAACGTTGATTGTGTCTTAAGTCATCGCAGTTTCATGATCCTCTTCCACTCCCTTCCTTGGTCTCAATTCAGTTTAGATTCAGTAGCAGTTCAGATTCATATCCAGTTTTAGCTCAGTTCAGATTCAAAACAGTTCTTTTATTTTATTGGTGTGAGTCTTTTGATGCATTGTTCTTTTTAGTGCATGTAAAGAACAAATGTTTAGAGGTCAACTATTAATAAATAATGAAATTTGCAATGTTCTTTCTCTACAGGCAAGGATAAATCAGAGAAGAACTTTGCTCTGTCGTTTGTGAAGCTGATGAGGTATGACGGCACGACGCTGAGGGACGGAGAACACGATCTCATCGTCTATAAGGTGAAACAAAATCGCTAGTGATCTCAAAGCGCACACACACACACAAATGTGTGAGCTGTATACTGATGCTGCTTGTCCTCGTTTGTCTCGTTTAACCTTTGACCCCACATCACAATGTAATTATTATGCAATTAAGCTTTGTTCGTGTATTCAGTCTCTTCATATCTGCATATTAAAGAGCTTCATTAATGTGGAACGTCGCCTGGTCAAATCCTTTTTGAGCTATGCAAATGAACTGATCTGATATTGGTTTTACTGCTTGTGTAAAACTGGCTCTGAAAAAGTAAAATCAAATGTATTAGAAAATGCAACATTAAAGAAAATGTAAATTTAATTGAATTTAAACAAGCCTAAAGAATGTGTTGACTGACTTATCACTGAATGCATTCTTCAGTCTCATTCTAACAGGTGTTGTACTCACGACTGTGTGTTTCTCTATTTGTAGGCCGAAGCCAAGAAACTGGAGGACTCCTCCATGTACCTGAGCTTGGCGTCCACCAAACCAGAGATGGAGGAAAGGAATCCATCGTCCGGGAAGAACACGCAGAACCTCGGCAGCTTCTCCATCAGCAAAGACTCATTTCAGATCTCAACGCTTGTTTGCTCCACCAAACTCACGCAGAACGGTGAGACACGTCGACCTGCATCATTACCTAATCCCATTCTCGTCGCTTTCTCTCCATCATTTCCTCTCGTTTCTCTATTCTTCTATCAGAAAGGCCACAAATAGAATAAATAGAACTGACAAGTCAGTGTTCGCAACCAGTTTACTGCAATATTGTGACACACGTCAGACTGAAACTGCGTTTTGAAAGTGGACTTTTTCCAAGAATTGATTACATTTTGAAAAGTGGTTTCTATATCAAGTAGGTGAAAGATAAGAGCTTGCCAATATCAGCTAATGTTATTTTAGTATCTTTGAGATACTATTATAGTTTTCACTAATATTTTAGTGTATTAGTTTTAGAATTAGTGTTTTAGAATTAGATTTCATTTTTATACATTCTGTTTTCATTTGTTTTGCTTTGTCTAATTTTTTTTAATTTGTTTTATTAGTTTTAATGTCTGTGTAGTTTTTATTAATTCTTTATTTCAGATTTAATTTATTTTAATAATTAAAAAAATGTAATCTGTTAAGTTAACTTTAATGCTAAACTAGCTGAAAAAAAAGTTTATTTATTTATTTTAGTTAACATTTATTTTCTTTCAAGTAGCAATTTTAATTTTTTAATAGTTTAGTTTTAGTTTTGGTATTTTTACATTTTTATAAATATTTTCATTTGGAATAACAAGCATCAGGATTGTTTGACCAAGAACGTCTACTTTTTATTCTTTTTTTATTTTTTAATATCTGTATCGTTTTTATTGATTGTTATTTCAGGTTTAATTGTAGTTATCATTGAGAAATTCAACTACCTGAAATAACTAGCTAAATTAAAATGTTACATTTTTTAATTTGATTTTAAAATGTATTTTATTTCAGGTAAATGTTTTATTTATTTTTAAATGGCTTCAGTAAACAAGTAGTTTTAAACTTTTTTTTAGCATTTTTATAAAGATTATACAAAAACAATTTTTTTTTGTTTGAAATAAGCATCAGGATTGTATGACCAAGAATGTCTAGTAAGCTATCGTTTTTAATCACTTTAATTTGAGTTATTTTTATTGATTTTTAAAATAAAATTTTATTTAAATTCATCAAGTTAAACTACATAAAAATTAGAAATATTGCATTGGCAACGAGTTGAAATAAGTTTTTTTTTTTTTTTTTTTTTAATTTGATATATTTTTCAGTTAACATTTTAAGTGACAAATTGTTTTTTTTTTTTTTTTTTTTTTTTTAAATAGTTTTAGTTTTAATAAACTAGTAGTTTTAGTTTTGGTAAGCAAAATAATTAAATACATTTTGAAAAAAAAAATCACAAAAACAGTATTTACATATGGAATTGCAAACATCAGAATTGAACGACCGGAAATGTCAAGTTTTGATTTGACGTCACCTGTATGTTTTGTGTGAGGTGTTGTGTCCAGTTGGCAGCTGTGGGTAGATCATTACAGTCGGATCACATACAGGATGCAGTGAAGTCCACCGCAGTCCTGACGCAATCTCTCCTTTACTCCCTCCTCTCCTCTTTAAGCATGTGTATGTTGCTCTGTGAATCTTACAGAAACTGCCTACCCATCAGCCTCTGGTCATGCTGTAGCGGCAGGTGTGAGTATGTACAGCGGACATCATCATGACTGGAGAGTCCTGTGGTCGTAAATGTGAGGAGAGGATTTAAAATACTGCGGGAACGTAAAGTGTAGATCGCAGGGGAAAGTGCAGCTATCCAAGCGTAGGACAATGAAAATATATGATAATGAATAAAAGACAGAATGAATCGGTGTTTCTTTTATTGATTAGTCTACAGCGCCATAGCAAACAAAATTGCATTGCGTCTGAGTCGTGAGCTTGCAGACTAAATTGATTGTGATAAACCAGCTGGTTACAATGCAAAGACAATAAATAGACAACATGTTTTTGTATTTGTGTTTATTTATTTATAAAGCACTTTTCAGGCTACACAGTAACTCCAAAGTGCTGTACATTACAAACAGTTAAGATAATAAAAAGAAGAAATAATTAAAATTTTGAATGTAGTTGTCTTCTAGTGTCAGATGATTCATTTGAGTTGTTTTTAAATTAATCTTTCAGAAAGACTCACAGGTTTTGAATCAGTCTGACAAATGGTTACTGAATTAACTTTGTCATCTAGTGTCAAATGATTCATTTGAGTCATTTTCAATGAATCTTTCAGAAAGACTCAAAGGCTTTGGATCAGTCTGACAAATGGTTACTGAATTAACTGTCGTCTAGTGTCAAACGATTCATTTGAGTTTTTTTTTTTTTTTTTTTTTTTAATTGATCTTTAAGAAATATGGTTTTGAATCAGTCTGGTAAATGGTTTCTGAGTTAATTTTGTCTTCTAGTGTCAAACGAACAATGAATCTTTAAGAAATGCTCATGGTTTTGAATCAGTCTGATGAATGGTTACTAAATTAACATCAGATTCACTTTCTGTGATGTTCATATGACAGTATATATTTGTGAGCCTCCTGACCACCTTATACAACAGCATTAGCATGAGTTTGGGGTAGAGCTATGCGTTTATGCAACCAATGACAGACAGGAGGAAGTTTTTGGGGAAACCTGAAAACAGTCATGAGGTTTGCAGATTCATTTTGTGACTCATGTGGTGAAGAAACCACACACTTTGGCTTTAAATTAGGTTAAAATAGTGTAGTTTTATTTAATTTATTCACTACGGTTCAAAAGTTTGGGGTTGGTAAGGATTTTTTATTTTTATTTTTTTTGAAGGAAATGCTTACCAAAGCTGCATTTAATTTATCAAAAACTCAGTGTAAAAAGTAATATTGTGAAATATTATTATAGTTTAAAATAACTGTTTTCTATTTGAATATATTGTAAAATGTAATTTATTCCTGTGATGCAAAGCTGAATTTTCAGCATCATTACTCCAGTTTTCAGTGTCACATGATCCTTCAGAAATCATTCTAATATGCTGATTTGAGAAACATTTCTTATTATTATCAATGTTGAAAACAGTTGCTTCATATTTTTATGGAAATCATTAAATGAATAGTATTTGATGAATGGGAACTTCAGAAGAACTTTGAAATATAAACCTTTTGTAACATTATAAATTACTTTTGATCAATTTAATGCATCCTTGCTTAAAGTATTAATTTCTTTACATGTACTGACCCTGTTTTCATACAGTTTATGGAAGGGCCATTGTAGTTATGAGATAAATTTTTTGAGCATGATTATTTAAATGAAAGTGTTACAGTCTGCTGATATAGATGTTGTAAACGTCACTTGAGTGAGATTCGTGTGTCTGTCTGTGTGAGTCAGTCAGGGTCACACGACCAGAATGCAGAGCAGCTGAGCGTTAGTGATGCCGCCGATGCATGAAGTCACACCAGAGAGCGTGCTGGCCCTGCCACCTCAACGATGAAGACAGAATAGCCTTGGTTAGCTTTTAGCATTTGTGCTTCAGACCAGATCAGGTATGAGGAGGAGACGGACCACTGGGTGAAAAATGAATGAGTGAACGGCCAGCATCCATTACGAATGGAAGTTCTGACTTTTGGAATAAATGCTTGAGTAAAATTTTAATCCAAGACGGTCACAGAGTGAACTTAACCAGACGTCCCCGTTTTCCAGGGACAGTCCTGGTTTTTGATGCATTTTATAGCATCTTCAAAACATCCAGTAAATAAACCAGTGTTATTTAGGTATCACTGAGCTTGAGATACTATTATAGTTTGAGTTAGTTTTTGTTTTTAGATTTATATTGTTCATTTTCTTTTTAGTGAAAGGTTAGGAATTTTGTTTGTGCCATTTTTATTTAAGTTTTAGTGTTGTTATATTTTAGTTTTGTTATATTCACTGTTATTTTAGTACAAATTAAACAAAATGAAAGTGGAAAATTCTTTGGAAACTACCTAAAATAAAATGTTTAATTAATAAAAGTATTGAATTTTATTTCAAGTAACATTAATTTATTTGTTTGGTTTTAGTGAATTATAATAACTCTGAAATACACTCAGGGATGGAAACACATCATAGATGAAAAAAGATGACAAAAGATGAGACTAAAATTAGCTAATTAATATGCCTTTTTAACATTTGAATAGTTAAAAAGCTGTACTTAAATATATACAATATATTTACAGTTTGTGAAAATCTAACTTACTACAAATATAGAATGTTGAAAATATTTATTTAACACAGGCTTATTTATCATGTGTTCTCATCAGGGTTATCATAGATTTCTAAAATGAAGACGGTAAAAAAGTTACTTGAAATAAACAAACTGAAATAAAATATAAAAACACTAACATTTGCAACTTTTCCTTTTTTTTAACTTGATGTACTAAAATGCCTAAAATACAAATAACAAATATCAAAACATAACAAAATTACTAAAATTTTAGCTAAAAAAAAAAAAAAGTAATCAAAATATTAATAAACACTATAATCACATCCCAGTGATACAAAAACGTTTGTTTTTATTATTTGAACAATTTTTGGTCTGTTTAATATTTGTTTAATATTAATTTAAAATATTAATATTTAATGTCTGTTAACATTTGATTTGTATTTTGGTTTTTGAATGGTTAATATTTACTATTTTTCATAGTGTGACTTTTGGTGACTTGTATTAAAACCAGTTAGAGTCAGTTTGACACAAACATGATTATTTGTAGTTATAATAATAATATATGTAATAAAGTATTGTCCCCTTTTTTTTTTAAATTCATAGATAATTCCAAGTGAGACTTCAATGATATTTCAACCACTGAATTATTTAAATGTGCCTGATTTCCATTTCAGAAACTTGGTCACATTCTCACTTTCAGACCTGGCTAGCGGTGTGTCCCATTCCCACTCTCTCTTCTTTCCTCTCTCTAATAAGTGCTGAGAAATAAGTGCAATATTATTAAACTTTGCAACAGTTGCTGATCTTTGATGTAAATCAGCTTGTGCTTCAGAGACTCTTAGAGACACTCCAAACCGGAGCTCACAAACACTTCACTGCCGTCAGAATGCCAAGATGTTTTCTGCTCTAATTTCAAAGCTCCCCTGCCACATGAAGACGCATCGCTAGGCCTCGCACCGAACATGTGCCATCCGAACGGTTTAAAGGCCATCTTTATCCCCGCCGGACGTCGGCATAATTCCTCTCACATAGCATGGTATGAGGCCGGTCGTGCTTGCGAATTGATTACAGAGGCGCTAACGACCTGCGCGACTATTAACGTGCGGTTTTACGCGACCCTTGAGCCACGGGGGCAATTCAGACGCAGCATTAATAAAGACCTTTGTCAGAAATCACCCCAAAATCAGCGTTTGGAAGCGGTAATGAGGTCGCTGAGGATTCCTCAGGCCGAAGTATTAGCATATAAACACAGGTTTTTATTGTTGTGTAGGTCGTTTTCCCCCCTGTAAGGCCTTGTCTGTCAATGCCAGTGTGTTTTCTGTTGCAAAAGTAAAATAAAGGCTCTTTATTGCACACATATTAACATATTGATCCGTGGTTACCCGCTGTTCCTCGACGCCAACTGTTTCTGGTTTGTGTGTCAGAAACGCAGGTAGAAATCAATGTGATTTGCAGGAGTGGTGTTTGTGACTCAGGTTTTGTTTTTGTGAAGCACATTTCCCGGATGATCAGGCACCTCTTGACCAATAGGAGCAAGGGGTGAGGCGTTTTTAATAAAGAATGACAATGCAGCTCTCCTCTGTCGTGGCCTGACAGCTCTTTCTGTCTCTCTGATGTGGTTTTTATTAAACCCACAGGCTGGGCTTGTGAATGTTGGAATCTTTAACTCTCTGAATCGTCTCTCCCACACAGCCGGCTTTCCTGCTGATGTGATATGATGATATGAAATCACAGCCTCCACTCTTCTTCTGCTCACATCCTCTGTATTAGTTATTTAGTATGCAGCAGTCTGGAATACTTGATTCTGATTGGTCACTCATGGCATTCTGTTTTTGTTTAATTAATGTTTAACCTTATAATTTATCGGGCAACAGTAAGTGACAGGGTCCTGACCAGCTGTTGGGGTTTATTTTGTGAGTATGACTGGCATTTTGTCTTGGCCAAATAACATTAGGTCAGTTCAGTGACAGTTCAAAGTCAGTTCAATGTAGGTTTTCTTTTTGATTTGTTTAAATAATGTAAAAAAAATTATTTATATATTGGCATAATGGTTATGTAATTCCATTGATTCTTTAAATCTACAAGTTTTTATTATTATATATGTACTTTTATATTATTAAATGATTAAATATTAAATGACACAATGAGACTATATATAGACTATATATATATATATATATATAGATTAGTGCTGTCAATCGATTAAAAAAATAACTAATTAATCGCATGTTTTTTCTGAAATTAATTCAGAGATTAATTCTGAGATTAAACCCACCTAACATTAAACTTTTTAAATATACTTTTATATTGCAATAATTTCACATTTAATCTTCAAATTAATGTTGAAGCAACATAAAGACAGTATATTTTTAATATTTGTTTAATGGCATCTTTTTTTATGACTGAAGTCCAGTATCACTGACACCAATACTATTGATGCCTCTATAAAAAATTTTTCCCCCTAATATTTAACCACTGACTATAGCCAATCAACATTACAATATAACTGACAGCTATCGATTTTAACATTTATTAGACTTTAATAAAATAACTTCTAATTTAAGTGAACTTTAAAGAATCTTCACATAAACCTATTATAACCAATGTCATATTTAGCTACCTGTGCCCTTCAGCAAGTAGGAAATATACAGAAATTGAATAAAGCTATCAAACACTAAATTTTAAATTAAATGTAGATGAATCCTTAAAGCTATAAATGTTATTATTGATTTCCTCTTTTAATGTATTTATTTTTTGTTCTTTGATGAACAGACATCACAACAGCTGGGTTAATAGGTTATTTTGGGTGCTGTTTCTTTAAGAGCTGCCGCTGCTGAACATGACATGGATCTGACACGCATCGTATTTTCTCTCAACTCTCTTCACCTTTTCTGTCTCTATTAATGAGCTGACGAGTTGATTCGAGTGTGTTAGATGAGGGAGACTGCTCAAGGACAGATTTGAAAACCATTTCAGAGACATGTTCTTAAATGTGACTCATATATAACATATAGCCTAATACATGCATGCACAGTTTTAAGGCAGTTTTAATCGCCTTCATAACTTAACTGACCACAACACTGCATGCACGGCGTTTCTTTCGCACTTTGATATGAAATGATAAAGGCTGCAGTGCGCGCCAGTGCCTTTGTGCGTGCACAGTACCGTTTCCGTGCTCGTTTGACTCGCGCCTGTCGCTGAGGTGAAGTGGAGCGCGCGTCTGAAACCTCTCCTGTTTGATGTGCTCGTAAAGACATTCTGTAACAAAATTAGCAAGAAAAAAGTGACAGAGGCAGCAGTTGTGAGTGGAGTGGCCAAAACTAGCCCCGCCCCGCGTTAATGGCGTTAAATATTTTTAATGTGTTAAACTGAAAAAATGAATCCCCTGCCTTAACGTGCTAATTTTGACACCACTAGTATACATATGTATATATTAGGGCTGTCAATCGAATAAAATATTTAATCGCGATTAATCACATGATTGTCATGAGTTAACTCGTGATTAATCGCAATTTAATCACACATTTTTATCTGTTCTAAATGTACCTTAAATTAATACTTTTCATGTTTTAAATACTCTATTCAACATGGGCAATGACAAATATGGATGCTTTATGCAATATATGCTTATTATTAGTGAAACCATAGTTAACAGAGCCTGAAGACTAGACATGTTTCAAAGATCATAGATGTGTTTCAAAGAACTTGCTCATGTCTATTAGACACATGAAAAAAGAAATACTAGGTTCCCATTACTTCTCTTTCTTTGCACTGATTAATTTACTTACACAAACCTGTTTACATTTCCGCATGACAGGGCATCTCACCTCTTCTGAACATGCAAAATGTACATTTATTATTTATTATTACATTTGTTTGCCTCTCTGTGCCCACATACTGTATTTTGATGCAGCTAAATTCTCAATAAAACTGTTTTCATTGATATATTTTACTGTTTCTGTTGTCAGACAACAGAATGAATATGAAATAGTGACTGAAACGCGACCCATAGGACTAAATAACCAGCTTTCCCTTCCAAGATGTTAATCTGCACAAAAATCCTGATTTATAATCCAGCCATCGTCTGATCAAATCAAATAGGCTATACATAAGATAAAGACAATAGCTGTGCTGTGATTTTGGCTATACTTCCATGTTAAATTAGAGAAGCAACATAATATCGGTTTTAACTGAAAGCGCTGTTCCTCTCATCCGCGTGCTGAACAGAGCAGACGCGGAGAGAGAGAGAGGTGTGCACAGCAGGAAAGAGAGACCTCGCGCTCACGCGGCATTACCGGCGAGTCTCAGAAACTAAATAAGGTTTGGGCAAACCCTATAAAGATTGGTCGCTAGGCGCTTTTTGAAAAAAACAAAAAAAATTAAGTAAATAAAAGCTGCTAAAGTGGTCTGAAAAGTCGCTAAGTTGGCAACACTGTCAGCATCTCCATCCATTTCCATTTCTCCAACTATAGTAGTACTGGCTAGGCCAAGGGTCAAACAGAAAATGCGCGCTGCGTTAATTGCGCGTTAATAAAATTAGTGCCGTTAAAATGAACGCGTTAACTTTGACAGCACTAGTGTATATGTATATATATATGTATAATATATATGTGTGCGTGTATGTATGTATGTGTGTGTGTGTGTGTGTGTGTGTGTATATATATATATAATATATATAATATATACACACACACACACATTTATTAAATTATTATTATTATTACTGCTACTACTATTAGTATATACAGAATAAAACACCTTAGTAAATATACAATTATTTTTATGAATAAATATAAAATTATAAATATTTTTTATTTTATAAAAAGATAAACGTGAGAAAAAATGTAGAAATTTGATTTATATATTTGTTTACATTAATTAATACAATGAATCATTTTACACAAAAATGCAATACATAATGCATCTAAATTATGCATTTATAAAATGTATTTATTATTATTATTATTATATAGAGAAATGAAAATACAAAAAATATAATACATAACACATCTAAATATACATTTATAAAATGTATTATTATTATTATTATTATTATTATTATTATTATTATTATTATTATATAGAGAGAAATGACAATATTAATTCTTTTACATTTATTTAACCACAATACAAACATAAGTTCTAACTTTGTTTAAATTTGAAATATGATGTCTACTTAGATCATGGTTTCTGTCAATTTCTCTCCATGACGGCCTTTTAAAACACAGTCCTGAAAAAAACCTTGTTTCACATCATTTCACTGTGGCTTGTTTTCAAGTGATTGCTGGAATGCCTCGTTTAAGGTTAAGAAGTCACTCGCTCCTGTTGCCATGACAATCACTATAGGAGCCATTCAGGCGGCATTGAGAGTCCTCAAGGGAACCGGCTGAACTATCCTACAGTCCTCATGAGTGTTTCCCAGAGTTCCCCACTCTAACAGTCCGATTCATCCAGTAAGAATCATTTGTGTCCATGAATCATTATGGGTGATTGCTGATTGATAAACCACTTAATAGCTTCATATTTGTTCATATAATAGCTTCTATTATATCATAACCGCAGTGAAATCAATTCCTCTCATGGCTTAAGGTTTGACCGGTCAGACGAGAGCTCATGTTATTCATATGTCTCTCTCTATAATGAATCTTTAATGTCCAGGTTGGAGAGGTGAATGTGCTAATGTGTTTTTCTCTGCTCTGCTGTAGTTGATCTCCTGGGGCTGCTGAAGTGGAGATCCAACACCAGTTTGCTCCAGCAGAACCTCCGTCACCTGATGAAAGTGGAGGGAGGCGAGGTGGTCAAGGTATGTCTGGATCATCTCACAAACTCACAGCTTTCCTTCAGACGTCCGTTTGGATTCACGCAGGCGTTTGTGCTGCTAATGTAAACGTTTGAAGTTGGTGTGGAGACTTGTGCTTTGATTTATGATATGAAATTATGGATGAACTCTCTGATGCACTTCAAAAGCTTTTTGCTTATTAGTTTTTTTTTTTTTTTTTGGAAGGCAACAGCAAAACATGCTGAGATATTTTTAGAAATTGCATTTCTGTAAGTGTTTTCGGTACGGTGTATGGTTGGGCCTGTGAAATTATAGAAATGCTCGAAATAAGCTTTCATCATATCAAACTCAAAGTAAGCAATTTAAACATTCAGGAAATGTTGAAATTGTGTTGTCCAGACACACATAACACAACTCATAACATAACATAACATATAACATACAGGTGCATCTCAATAAATTAGAATGTCGTGGAAAAGTTCATTTATTTCAGTAATTCAACTCAAATTGTGAAACTCGTGTATTAAATAAATTCAATGCACACAGATTGAAGTAGTTTAAGTCTTTGGTTCGTTTAATTGTGATGGTTTTGGCTCACATTTAACAAAAACCCATCAATTCACTATCTTTAAAATAATCAATTTTTTCCATGCCTGGAAGTAATAAAATAAAATAAATAAAATAAAATAAAATAACATTAAATTAAATACAATAAAATACAATAAAATAAAAACTATATGAAAAATATATCATAAAATATAAAATAAAAAAGTAAAATAAAATATATGCGTTCTATTTGAAAAAAATATTTAAAATAAAATTAATTGGAGAAAACATGAAACAAAATGTGAGATTTATATCAACCTAGTTACTGCTAGTTCATGCAATTAAAACTACACATTCAGAATCGAGTGATTTTTGTTATAATAAATACTGTTATCAGTAAATTGTAACCACAATCATTAAATGTCTAGTTATTTATATCTAGTGTACAATGTTATATTCCCATGCAACGTGATTTAAAAGCTCCTCTGAGATTAGGCTTAGCTCTGTTGATTTCGTGACTTTTCCCTCACGGATCATGTGTTTGAATGCCAGTTTGCTCCTGAAGGCAGTGTGTCTCATGGAGTGATTTCTCTGGCCAGGTTTGAAGGCAAACACGCTCGAGCTGTCAGCACTGAGAGAGAGAAAGATGGAGGCAGAGATGCTGTAAATGTCCCCTCAGCCTCTCTCTAACAGATCCTGCAGCCTTTCTGCCATGTCTCTGCCACACAAATATAAAACCGCAGACCAGAACCATAGTGGCATCAAACTGATGCTGAAGACATTCACCACTTTACTTCTGAATGCATGTAGCAAAAGTCAAGCAGACAGTGTTTCTAGTTATCTATCTATCTATCTACACACTGCATAAAATGTACAATAAAATAAAATGTACAAAATTAAGTTATTTAAAATAAAATTAAATTAAATGTAAACAAAATTAAATAAAAAAATTGTAAAAAAACTAAATAATAATAATAAAATCAATAAAATGTAGAATAAAAAATAGAATATAACAAAAATGTAAAAAATCAAAATGGGAAAATAATTTGTATAATAAAAATAAAATATCAATGTAAAATAAAAAATGAAGTATAAAATATGAAATAGAATATTAAAAAAAGTCAATTTTATGGAAAATATAAAACAAAATGTCAAATAAAAATGAAATATAAAATAGAATATAAAATAAAGACATGTAAATTATAAAATAAGATGTTAAATTAAAAAAAAATGAAATGCAATGTAAAATATAAAATAAAAATTAAACTTTTATATTAAATATAAAATAAAAATTCCATCTTAAAATAGTTCAAAATTATTTAAAATAATTAATAGAGCCCGACCGATATATCGTTTTGCCGATTTTATCGGCCGACATGAGTCTGTCGCAGATATATCGTATCGGCGAATATGCCACCGATATTAACTTTTTTTTTGTTTTTTTTTTTTTTACAGAACATAAAACGCAGATAAAATGCTTGTATATGGTGTAATTACATAATTTGTCCAGCAGAGCGCGCTCCATTGTTTGCTACTGGCGACCTGGGTGAAATGCAATGAAATGCTTTAAAGCTTAAGTGTATGGAATACCATTGAAACTTTGAACGGCCATATCTCTGTAACAGTGCGGCGGATCCGCATCAAATTCGGCGGATCCCTTCAGCTCGAGGAACCCTCTCCAACGCCGAATCGAGTGTACGTCTCTAGGCCCCCTTTCGAATGAGACCACCCCCGCGTCGATAGCCCCTGGGGTCCGGGAGTTACGGGCGGTTAAATTCGCGGTCGGGTGCCGACCGATCTGGCGATCCCGGGGGGCTACCGAGGTGCGGAGGGTGGCGTTCGAGAGGGCTCCTCAAGCTGAAGGGATCCCCCGAATTTGGTGGAGATCTGCTGCCGCGTTCGCGAGATAATGACATCAGCCAATTAACTTCAGTAAAGAGGTCTCTTGTTCAGGCTGCAGCATTCAAGCGTTGTCTTATTCGACCGTAAGTGCCCTGCAAAGTGGACTTCACATGATATTCCGCCATGATTCCAGTTCCAAGGGAACGTACACGTTACATTCAAAGGGCATTAAAGTGTGCGAGATGTGAATTTAAATTGTATTTATTTACAGTGGTATATTATGTCACACTTCTCTAGTAAGTTTCGTCTGTGTGTGAAGACAGTAGCGCAAATCCGTGAATGAATGTTCTGAAGTGAAATAAACTTCAACAGAATAAAGTTGAATGGTATTGAATTGAAATGACGTTAAATAAACTTCACCTTTACTGTTCAGTCCACTAATGTCAGACTCATTTTGGATAATAAAGTTTATTGTTAAATTGTTAAATGCCCTGCCTCCATTACATATCTTTGTCACGTCATTATAAGTGTTTGATCACCACATTTGAGTGATCATTGTAATAAATGTGTTTATGTATATATATTCTGTTTATGTATATACTATAGTTTCTATATATAGTAACAGTCAAAAGTTTGGACACCGGAATGGGAAAGTGTCCAAACTTTTGACTGGTACTGTACTATAATATACACAAAGAATATCGGCCGATATATCGATATATCGATTTTTATGCCCTGGTATCAGTATTGGCCCCCAAAAAACCCATATCGGTCGGGCTCTAATAATTAATTGGAGGAGCCCTGATACAAAATTTGTGAGATTTAAATCAACCTAAAGCAAACCTAAATGATCGTCGAATTAAAACTACACATTCGAAATAGGGTGAATTTGTTTTAATAAATACTGTATCACTAAATGGAATTGGAACCATGATCTTTTTACAGTTTAAGCAGTAGTTTTGATTTGAGACCAGGCCCAACCACAGATATATTGCAATACTTCCTCAACTACACAAAAACTATTCAGATCTGAGGTGTATTTAAAAAAGTAAGTTGTCTTTGGGAGGCCTGAAGGAAGCTGCTAATTCAAACAGCTGTTAATATGCAGAACACACACTCGCAGGACGACTACAATTACAGTACGCGTGTTTCTCCTTCACACACACACACACACACACACAGATCACACAGCAGTGCGTTTATTGGCCAGACACTGAGTGAATAATTCTGCACTCACCACCCAGAGCGACAGACACACAGACTTCCCTTAATGTTTCCTGCAGGCGTCCCACTCAACATGATTATGTACTTTCCTCACGCTGTGTACTAAAACACCTTCCTACCACTGCCAAGTTTGGAATTGGATATCTGCGGACGGTGCAGACATGCCGCATGAAAGCTGTGAGGACCACGTAATAATGCTGCAGGATGGCTTTTGTGTTCTTGATAGGGGTTTCTTCAGGACTCCGCCCTGTGGCACGGATCACTCGCTTCACTATAAACGCACTGGAGGAAACATCTGCGGCAGTGATTCAAGGGCACCGCAACATTTACGCCCGGTTTATTTATTATCTGCCATTTGAAGGATGAAACTTTCTTGCAGAACATCTGGGGAGAAACTTGGCCTGACTTTGAGATGACATTATTTATTAATACAATTTAAAAATATTACTTTAAAATAATATATAAAATAAATAATACATATAATATATATAATTAAAAATGTTAAATAAATAAATACATAAATACATACATACATACATAAATAAAGTCTGTATACTGTGTATTTTTTAATTTGAATAAAGTCTGTATACTGTGTATTTTTTAAATTCGGATAAATAGTTATATTATTTTTTTTTTTTTGTCATTTACATTATTTAAATATGTAACAATGTTATTATAATCAGTAATGCATTATTTATGCAATACAAATTATAAAACTTGCCATTATTTTTGCCACTGAATCATTTACTTTTATTTTAGCTGATTTGTCTGAATTGAATGTGAGAGGGAAAGCCATGAAATAAAATAGAAATAATCGACAGCACGTTTTTATATTCCAACTTCCTCAATGTTCATGCAAGAATGAACATGAAGCACACATTTTATAGTGTGTGACTCATGAACAAATGATTCTTATGATTCAAATGAATCGAGTCAAAAAGACTCTTGAAATCCTAAATTATTGGTGTGAATCAGTTGAAGCAGTTCTAGAAAACAATAAAATGTGGTGTAAAAAGCTTTTCTTTTTTTTACTAAAAGTATTGCTATTTAAATATTAATTACAATCATTTTATTTAATAATTTTAGTTAGAGACCATTTAAATTAAATATATATATATATATATATATATATATATATATATATATATATATATATATATAAGTGCATTATGTTTTATATTTGGATATATTTGCTTAAAATATATTTGCTTTATATTATATATTTTATATTCTTTATTTAATCATTATCGTAATCAAGAAGAATCGTTACATTAAATTCAGAGCCTGAATTGCTAAATTCTAATTTGTCATTCCTAGTGTCAAATATCAACTCTAATCCCTAATTAGTTCACGTTTCCATCGCCTCCAGGTTAAGGTCCTGATATACTTCAAACGAAGTTCTTTTTCGTTCTTCGTTTGGTGGCAAAAAGAAGTTTGAAAAGGCTGAGCGATGGTATACTGTTTTCGAACATTCCGACACCCCCGCACTGCTGGAGGCGGGGTGTAGATTAATGTAAATGTGTCGCGCTGCTCGCGCATATGCCCTAAACACAGCAACGATCGTGTATCTAGGTGTGAGATGGGAACCAATGGTCAAAACAGTATAGACAAAAGAATAATGATTAGCAGCAGTTCAGAGTCAAGTATCATGTTTGCAATACAAAAGAACCATTCCATTTCCATAATCAGTCCTTAAAGTGTGAATGGCTCATAGTCTGAAAAGTTTAGCATGATGTGGAAAAAAATATTGGAGTCATCCAATAACACAAACCTGTTTGTTGCTTTATTTTATTAGTGTTCATTTATTTTATTAAACTGGATAAATTATTACACCTTTTTATAATTTATGTGGTGTCATGATTTATTTGGATAAAAGCCAAGGTTTATTAATGTATGTTTTTTGGCATTTCATTTATTGTATACCTTTAAATTCGCTTAGTGAAAGAACAACAGCAGCAGCGGTATGGCGTAACATTTATTTGAAACACGTGTATTTGGTACTTGCTACCTTATATCTTTACACTTTCCTTTCATTCTTTTCATGGCTTTGGAAAACTTGCATCTGATATTTCTCTGCGTCACTTTTTGCATAACTCCGGGTCGTCCACACCAAGCTTCGTTGCAATGTCTTTCTAGGAATTAAATGCTTTCTCTGAGTCTTTAAAGTCTCTCCGCGAGCGATCGTACAGGTGCGGATATATTTGTGGCAGCTCAGCTATTCGACACAGTGTATTTATGTTGTTAGTGACTTGGAGATGTTCTCCTGCCTGACCTCCGTTGAATGAGAAGCGAACCGGGAAAAAAAAAATCTCGCGTCAAAGAATGTGGAATTCCAGAACACCCACCGATTGTGTTATCGCCACGGACCAATAGCTTAAAGGTGTTTAGGAGCCAAAACAAACTCCCCCAGAAAGTTCGCTTTGTTGAGCTGTTTTGAACTGCCGAAACGAACTCAAAACTAACTTCGTTTTGGCTTGATTTTGTTCGAAATGACGTCATATCAGTTCGTTCTTCGATTTCGTTTGAAGTATATCAGGGCCTTTACTCTTCACAGAAAGAATCATGTCCACTATGAATCATCTCTGTCCATTCATTAGAATAATGCTCTCTCTTCCTCCATCTCTTGCACTTTTTTTTTGATTGCTTTCTGAGTTATGTGTGTACACCTGATGTGAGCGGTGGCATCTTTAACACGCCGGATCTCATCTCAGACTGATGACTGATTGATGGCCGTTATAGACTTAGACTTTCGTATCTGTTGCGACTTGTTCTGTCCTGGATATACGCAGCAGCTTCATTGCCGTTAGCGCAAGCGTTTATTTATTTCCCCTCAAGGGCACATTCTTCCTCTCCTCGCAGTGACTGTAAGCAGAGGCCACGCAGCAGATGTGCCAAACACAAACACTCGCGCTCATCCTCAGGTGGAGCATTTCAGTTTTTAAATGAGTTTTCACACTGAATTTGTAAGTGCAGAAATAGAGCAAATGTACACACAATCTTATTTATAAACCTCAAAGTGTGTGTGTGTGTTTTTACAGTGCAGTGTGCTTTAAAAAGATGCTTGGTAACACTTTCTAGAATCCAGTATCATGCATTTATTTTTATAATGCCGTATAATGCACTTTGCTCTTACTTTATAACAGTTGTTCTCAAGGAAAATGTGTAATATTTGGCATTTCATGGTTACACATGCATTAGTGATGTTTTCAGTGTATAAATAAATAAAATCAACATCTTTCTTTCTTTCTTTCTTTCTTTCTTTCTGTTTATTTATTTGTTCCATGTTTTTTTTTTGTTTGTTCGTTCATTCATTGATTTTTTTTTTAGTTGTTTGTTTGTTCTTTTGTATTTATTTATTTTATTTATAATTTGTTCTGTTTGTTTTTTCATTTGTTTTGTTTGTTGGTTTGCTTCATTTGTATCTTTTTTATATATTTATTTTTTTATGTTTTATTATTTGTTTGTTTATTTGATTAATTTTTATCATTTGTTTTATTTATTTGTTCCATTTGTTTTATTTATTTATTGAAGTTTTTAATTATTTGTTTTTTCTTTTGTTTGTTTGTCTTTATTTTACAATCGTCATTTTGTGCCTTTGTCGCCTTAATATTTTTAATTAATTTAATATTCTTGCCAGTTGAAGGGACAAAATCTGATTCATTTGATTTGATTAAGTGATTATTTTATTTATTTATTTACTTATTTATTGAAGCCCAGTGTCAGTGTGAAAAATATTGAAGGAAAAAATATTTTATAAAAATATCACCTTGATTTATAATGCCTGTTATAGTTATTACAAAGAACATGATGTTTTTTGAACACTTTGACATTGAGAACTAATATAGATATTACATAGCTAAAAGGCCAATGCATTCAGTGAAATGAAAGTGAGCTGAGTGAATGGAAGTGCTGCTCTTGTGTCTGAATTGTGGCACATATAGGTCTGAGCTGTAATTCTCTGTGCTGTCCTTGGTGGATTGTCATTGAGCATCAGCTGACAGCAGACATTAAAGTGGACAGCATGTGCTGTAGATTGACAGTCCATGAAGCTGACAGCATGTCCGTTTGCACATTTACTATTTTTCAGTAAATAGATTCAAAGCAAAGCACAGAGCTTTTAAAATCATCCTATTACCCTGAACATCACACTATGCTGTGTATATTTCTGTTTCATCTTGTAATCTGTGTGTGTTTGTGTGTGTGTGTGTTTAGTTTCTGCAGGACACTTTGGACGCCCTTTTCAACATTATGATGGAGAACTCGGACAGTGAAACGTTTGATACTCTTGTGTTTGATGCTCTGGTAAGATTCTCAAGACCTGTGCTTCAATAAATCTGCACAAATCTGCACAAATTAATAAATAAATAAATACAGTAATATACACACATATATACATACATGCGCGCACACACAAATCAAAATGTGATATTCAATACGAAAACCTCATAAATATTGTGCAAAAATAACTCCCAAATTATTTTTTTTTCAGAATTAATTTGGGAGATATTTTTGCATAATGTTTATATATGAGATTTTCAAAATTAATTTGGGAGATATTTTTGCATAATCAAATACTGTACTGTTAATAGCTTAATAGGTTTCTTTCCAGTTTCACCTAGATTTAATATTTTAATTTTAAAATAGTATGATTAATTTAGGCAAATATATATTTACATATTTTAACAGCTTAGTCTGAGTCTGTTGTCATGTTCACTTAATGTTTTCATATCTTTTATAAATTACAATAAAATGTTATCAGCACTTCTACTAAACATTAATTATATTGGATTATTGTTTTTTAATTTTAATTTTTTTAAACAAGAACTGTTTATTTCTGTTTCATTTTTGTGTTTTCATTCAAATGTTTATTTTTCCCCAGCATATAATATTTTCAGTATTTAATGTTTTAGTTTTTAAGTAATAGGATTATTTTAGGCACACATATTTGCATAATCTAATCAACTCAGTCTGAGGCTATTGTGTGTTGTGCTGAATTATAGTAATAACATGTTATCAGTACTTCTACTCAATAGTAATTACAAACATAAATGGTATTTTTCAAAAAATATTAAATAATAAAATAAAGTTGCATGTTTGTTGTTAATTATTATTTTATTTTTATTTTTTAATGTCTCTTCTTGTTCTGAAAGGTTTTCATAATCGGACTGATCGCAGACAGGAAGTTCCATCATTTCAATCCGGTTCTGGAGACCTACATCCGCAAGCACTTCAGCGCCACCCTGGCCTACACGTGAGTGTGAAATTCTGCTGTCTCTGTGTCAATACGTGCTTTGCTTTTATGTGTAACACCCTGTGTGCTGATCTTTTTCAGAAAGCTGACAAAAGTCCTGAAGAACTACGTAGATAATGCCGAGAAGCTGACTGAGCAGCTGCTGAAAGCTCTGAAGGCTTTGGAATACATCTTCAAGTTCATCGTCAAATCCCGCGTTCTCTTCAACCAGTACGTTCTTTCTTCACATTCAGATCTCTCATGTTCTGTTTTATTCATCTCATGTCTGAGCTTTAAGCATATCAGACCTAAATCCATGGTGTTGTGCTTGTAGTCTGAGACAGGGAATAAAGGTTAGGTTGGCTTGCTTTGGCAGTAGAAACTATGGGGGCTTGAAGCAGTATTATCCATTGATGGTGATTAAGAAATATAATAATGGAAAATGTTGTGATTTTATAATTGTGGTAGCAAAAAAAGAAAAAAAAAAACAAACTAAATATAACTGGAATTGTGATTACATTTTTAAATAATAATAATAATAATAATAATTATTATTATTATAGAGTGATTATTAAATAACAAGCTAAAAAATCAAATATATACGAGTGCTGTGTTTTTGGGATTTATAATAATAATAATAATAATAATAATAATAATAATAATAATAATAGCAATAATAACAATAATAGTAATTGTTATTATGCATGTTTTATTAGTGATAGTGTATTACTGTTTTAGTAATTATTAATGTAGTAATAGTTTATAGTAAATTTTAATAGTAATAATAGTAATCAACAATAATTGTTTCTGTTTATTTTTTAGTATTTTTAGTACTTTTAGTACTAGTATTTTGAATTATTTAGTTAGTAATTTTTTAGTCATTATTATTATTATTATTATTATTATTATTATTATTATTTTACATTTTATGCATTTTTTTCACACAGCAATTTGTCAAAGAGCCAACAGTATTCGTAATGTAGTCAACAATATTAGTAACAATTTTATAGCCATATTGATATACAGTGCACAACATAAATGAGTACACCCCCTCTGAATAAATATTAAATATGTATTTTCTTAATGATCACTTATATAATTCATGGAAAGATGGCAAAATTGAAATGTATTAAACATATACTTAATAAAAATGACAAAATATATGCCAATATTTTCTGTAAGATAAGTAAATTAGCCAATTTAGTTTAAATGAAGGATTACAGAAATGAGTACACCCTAGATTTAATTCAGCAAATGTATAATATTCTAGTACTTAGTATATCCTCCAGAACTTTAAGTATACTGCTCTGACCCTTCTTGGCACTGAGTACAAGTTCATGACAAATTTTCACATCTGTCCTGTTTAACTCCTGGAGGACGACCTCCTTAAATGCTCTGGTCTTTAATGGGGAGTTTTGCTCGGCTCGTCTCTACAGAATCCCCCACAGCTGCTCAAGAGCGTTAAGATCTAGTGAAATACATGTCCACTGAAGGATTTTCACCTTGGGAGAATGAATATCTTCATTTTCATGCTGAAAAAAATGCCCAATGATGCAGGGAATGAAGGGAGGGTAGCATCTTCTGTTTCAAGTGTTTGTATTACATCACACAGTAGTGTATGAATTCATGACAGCGTTGATAAAGCACAACTACCTCACACCTTCAGCACTCATTCATCCCTATATAAGAGCTTTACTACCACTGAACGTCACTGTGGGTACCAAGCACTTCTCACTGTACTCCTCCTCTAACAACACCAGAACATTTTGGATGCTTTTGGATCCGAAATGGTTGACTTGGTCTCTTGAGACCAGAGTATGGATTCCCAGAAGTCTCTATTTTGTAAATATGGTCCTTGGAAGAGGTTAAATGAGTTTATTTTGCTTTGGCTACAGTGGGTAATTCTAGTGGTGACAACAACCATGCATGTCACTTCTGCAGGCTGCGTCATACTCTGTGAGATAAAGTGTCACTCTTTTCATAGCTTTTGCTGGCTCTGAGACACTTGCATGTTATTTCTCCTGCTCTTTTTCTAGCAAAAAATTCACTCATCACTAAATGAAAACTTAAATTGAAGACCTGATTATTTCAGGAGTCTTGTCACAAGTCCATTGTTTTTGAATGTCGGTGCTACTTCTGCTATATTTTCACACTTAAAACAATAATTTAGTATTCCTCTTGTTCCATTGTCCTCTTTTATGCTAAGAAATAGGTCAGCTGGTAGTTCTTTCCCAAGTGTGCTCCACTGCTGCCAGCATTAAGTCTGAGTATGATTCAGTGGTCTATATAACACTTTTAATTGTCAGGAAATTACTTGGCTTCAACAGTTTTGGTTCAAAATACTCACCTGTTGATCAAAAATAGCCTTAAACCTATACACATTATTATTTTTTAGTAACTTTCAGGAGGGTGTACTCATTTTTGCAACACAACATTTTATCACTTTGATAAGAAAATCTTATTTTGCTGAGTAATTTTGACATTCTTCTTTGGTAATTGATCAAGCTTGATCAAGTTTGTTGGAACATTATATCTCCAAAGAATACTAACATGTCATCTAAGTAAAGAGTAATTGCTGAATTTAAGTATTAGAGGGGGTGTACTCTTTTATGCTGTGCACTGTATAATCACAACATACTCTATTGGCAGCAAATTGTGCAGCCCCTTTCATTTTATTTTATTTATTTTATTTTATTTTATTTTATTTTAATCACAATTTTTATCAGAAAACACTTTTTTTTTTCTTCTCCAAATTGTGTAGCTTTACTATTTGTATTGTGGGGTAGGTGACGAGTGGCAAAAAGCTAACAGATATTAAATGTTGGCATATCCAACATATACTCCAAAGCTTCTTTCTTTTCCTCCTTCGTAATATGGGTTTCCCAGCCAATAAGCTGCAGTTAAGTCTAAGGGATGTGACTGCTTGATTTAATGTGCAGATCTGAAATGCCACACCTTTATCAAAATGAAGTGCCCTGGTTTCCTGACGGATGGAGGATGTGTTTGAAGCGGACAGGAAGGGGAATGGGCAGCGGCGCTGATTTAGGGAGATTGAGGACATGTTGGGTAATGACTCAGCCTAAATGAAGTTCAGCGCTGGTGATTAGCTTGTTGTCTGCAGGTGAAGTATATGATGGTGTCTCTCAGTCCTTTAACTACCTGACACTGCAGAGCGCTGTGAGAGACACTAATGAGCAGAGTCTGATCTGATTGACTTTGCTGTTCGCTCACAGACTCGACCTGCTGCCGCTGTGACCGCACACGTCTCCCAGTCAGAGATCAGCCAGACAGGGCTTCAGACTGCAGTGGAAATGATGAGAAATATGGCCAAAAATAACAATTATCCTAAGATTGAATGGCTAGCAGTGTCAGACAGGAAAACTGCGTCTATGTGGTTTCATCAAATGTTTATCAATTTCATTGTTTACTGCAGCCCTGCTCAGGATATTTCTGTTGCATTTTCCTCATTCAAATGATTCTGATGACCTTTAAACCAGCATCCAAAAAAGTTAAAATAATAATTTTTAAAATAAACATTTATACTATGCACACATTTATTTACACACACACACACACACACACACACACACACAATTAAGCACATTTCTCTCAACATCTTCGCATAAATGTTGTTTTTATTTTATAATGAGCATAAATTACAAGACATACTACCATGATGAATACTTACAGGTGTGCTTCACTTCATGTTTTTATAGTTTGTTTGTTTTATTTTGAAATATGACCTTGAATAATTTATGCAAAATACATTTTATTATTTCTTATTTATTAAATATTTCTCAACATTTATTTATTTATTAATTTATGCAAAATATAATTTCTTATTTTTGTATGTGATTTTGGGGTTAAATATGATCTCAGCATTTCTTGACAGTTTGTTTGTTTGTTTATTTATTTTTTTTATTTATTTTTGCAAAATATAATTTTTTTTATTTTTCTTTTTGGATTTTTGGGGTTAAATATGACATCAGCATTTCTTGACAGTTTTTGTTTGTTTATTTTTTATTTATTTATTTTTGGGTTAAATCTGCATTTTTTAAACATTTGTTTATTAATTGATTGATTTAAATAAATATTATTAACATTTATTTATTAAATGATTAATTGATTTGATTGATTGATTGATTGATTGATTTTTGGCAAAATATAATTTCTTATTTTTCCATTTGATTTTAGGGTTAAATATGACCTCAGCATTTTTTTGAGTTTGTTTGTTTGTTTTTTAATTATTTATTTTTGCAACATATAATTTCTTATTTTTCTTGATTTTGGGGTTAAATATGACCTCGGCATTTCTTGACTTTGATATGATATATATATATATATATATATATATATATATATATATATATATATATATATATATATATATATATAATTAATATTATAATTATATTTATTTATTTAATTATTTATTTATTTATGTATTTATGTATTTTTTGTTTGACCTCGGCAAATTTAACCCTCACTGTTTTTATTCTTTGATTAAAAATAATACTATTCTACCATATCTCCCCTTTACTGTAGTAATTAATGGGTATGAAGCACTTCAAAATAATTAATGGTCAACTGGAGCATGAAGAATATTTCAATATATTTGACAGGCCATTAACTAAGTGTGTGTGTTTATGGAGGGCCGATCTAATGTTAAACGCTCTGGATGAGGGCGAGAATGTCTGACCCTCACCGTAACCAGAGCACAGAAAATCAGGTGGCGCTAATCGCATCAGCAAAGGTTGTCGCTGAGCGTTTAATGAAAGCGAGAGTGCGGGAATCCTCCTGGTGTTTGTGTGGCTTTTTGGAGACGGCCCGTCAGCTCTCTGCCCTTCAGACTAGATTACGGAGCAATTCATCAATCTGATCAGCCTGTAATCAGGAGCTAGTTTAGAGGTGCCAGTGAACAGGTGGGAGTGTGTGTGTGGAGTTTGACACATTGTTTTTGATGTGGATTTGTATGTCTTCGGCTAGTTTGATGTCATGGATTTGCATTCCAAACACATGTAGAGCGGTCTGCTGCCTCTCTGATGATTTAGATGAAATGATTCTCACCGCTCCAGCCTCTGATCATCTGCTATTTGTGTGTTTTCCTTCAGGCTCTACGAGAACAAAGGCGAGAGTGATTTCATGGAGTCCCTGAGGAATCTCTTTGCCTCGTTTAATGCCATGATGAACAGCAATGCTGAAGGGACCGGCGGGGTGAAGGTGAGAACGCTCTAGGAACCGGTTTCTGATGAGCTGGATGCTTAAACGCTGCGTTAATAGAGCATTAAGTTAAGAAAAATGAAAACATTTACACATCTGTTCCTGGTGTGACTTCATTTTACACATGCAACACAAAAGGAGATATTTCTCAGAATCTTTATGCTGCTCTTTTGCATACAACGAAGGCCAGCAAATGACATCCATATGACGTATTTCACTTCTTATAAGAAATACCTGATTTAAATCCCCTGTAAACCCCTCTCAAAAAGCATTTCCACACCCATATATGTGACCCTGGACCACAAAACCAGTCACAAGGGTCAATTTTTTGAAATTGAGATTTATACATCATCTGAAAGCTGAATAAATAAGCTTTCCATTGATGTATATTTGGCCAAGATGCAACTATTTGAAAATCTGGAATCTGAGGGTGCAAAAAAATCAAAATATTGAGAAAATCGCCTTTAAAGTTGTCCAAATGAAGTTCTTAGCAATGCATATTACTAATCAAAAATTAAGTTTTGATATATTTTTGGTAGGAAATATCTTGATCTTTACTTAATATCCTAGTGATTTTTGGCATAAAAGAAAATCGATAGTTTTGACCCATACAATGTATTTTTGGCTATTGCTACTTAAGACTGGTTTTGTGGTCCAGGGTCACATATTCAAGTTGATTTATATAATTCACTTACAATAACCTATGAAATTTGGCATCATTTGTGTCAAACATGACAGTTTTGCATAGCTAGACTTGTTGCATCAAAAAAAGACTACAAAAGATTTCTATGTCTTAAACTTTTTTTATTCATCCAAAAAAAAAAAAGGTTTCAACAAAAATATGAAGCAGAAATGTTTCTAGAGCAGCAAATCAGCATATTATAATGATTTCTGAAGGGTCATGTCACACTGAAGACTGGAGTAATGATGCTGAAAATTCAGCTTTTCATCACAGAAATAAATTAAACTTTAAAACTTATTCAAATAGAAAACAACTATTTTAAATTGTAATAATATTTCACAATTTTACTGTTTCTACTGTATTTGAGCAAATAAATGCAGCCTTGATGAGCATAAGAGCCATCTTTTAAAAAATACTAAAAAATTTGACCAACACCAAACACTCAGTCGGCAGTGTACAATTTCTTGAAGTTCATTGCAAGAAGGAAAGTCATACAGGTTTGGAACAGCATGAGTAAAATGCGTATCTGGAGGCTCTGTATCTCAGGACGTCTTCCCAGGATGCTGCTTTGTTTCTTCTGTCTTTCATGCGTTGAAGTGTGTGTTTGTGTGTCTCTCTCTTGTCCCCTGATCTCCTCCTCTGTCCACTGTGGCTCTGGCTTCGCAATCTTTAGCTTCTCCTCAAGGTACTATATCTATCCTCCTCTCCTTCCATCTGTTTCCCCACTCCTCCTCCTTGTTTTTGTCACTGACCTTTCCTGTCACTTCTTTTTTGCATTAACACACCTCTGTTCTAACACACGTGCTCAGCGGGCGACACAAAGCTCAGACCCTCTGGACGGGTTGTGAGACGGCCTAAAGTGATGCAGGTGTGCCGCTGGCCCAGATCTTAGTGGTTTTGTCAGAAAATTAAAAATTGATCTTGTTAAGATGTACTGTCAAGGGAAGGAATGTGCTTTTCTCTCCGGTGGCCTTGTCCCGACAGGAAAGCAAGAGATGACTTGAGTGAAACAGCTTGAAGTACATCGTGTTCGCATGCCCTCACGTTTATTATTTAAACAGTCAGACAGTTTGAGCTATTGCTGGTCTGATTTTACTGCAGGTTGGGTTTGTTTTTCTCTTTTCTGCTTTGTTGTTTTAGAGGTTAAATGAAGGTGAAGTGTGTCATTTGTTCACCACTAGTGTTAATAAACTAAATTGAAAATAATAGCTGTTTTCAGACAGGTTTCCAAAACACACCCCCAGCCTGCTATTGGTCATTTCAACAAATAGCCCCGCCTAAAACCCACGCCATTGGTTGAAACTAAGAAGCATATTTAAACATGTAACGACATTGGCTCCACCAATGATGTGACTTTGGCACTGGACTGTTTCGTTCGTTTGTTCGTTCGTTCAGTCATGTTATTCAGTTAGGCAATAAGTAAACTATATATAGGGGCCCCTTGCTAACTGCATTTAAATTTAAATATATTGTTTGTAATTTTGTATAAAATGTTCTAATATTTAGTGTAAAATGATTTAGACCAGTTTTTTTTTTTTGAGTGAGTTCCACTAAAAATTATTTTATTTTAGTACTTTTTAAATTGTTTTTATTTAGTTTTTCTAAATTTTATATATATATATATATATATATATATATATATATATATAAACATTTTTAGTTGACGTGAAGCTTTAATGCTTTTTTCATGTGTATTTTGCATGCATCGTGTACAGTGGTGTGAAAAATTGTTTGCCCCCTTCCTGATTTTTTATTTTTTTGCATGTTTGTCACACTTTAATGTTTCAGATCATCAAACAAATTTA
This sequence comes from Spinibarbus caldwelli, assembly GCA_039654775.1. Taxonomy (NCBI): domain Eukaryota; kingdom Metazoa; phylum Chordata; class Actinopteri; order Cypriniformes; family Cyprinidae; genus Spinibarbus; species Spinibarbus caldwelli. Next base: position 3,253,973 of record CM077256.1, read on the forward strand.
AATATTAATCAAATATAACACAAGTAAACACAACATGCAGTTTTTAAATGAAGTCTTTTATTATGAAGGGAAAACAAAATCCAAACCCACATGGCCCTGTGTTAAAAAGTGCTTGTCCCTAAACCTAATAACTGGTTGGGCCACCCTTAGCAGCAACAACTGCAATCAAGCGTTTGCGATAACTTGCAATGAGTCTGTTACAGCGCTGTGGAGGAATTTTTGCCCACTCATCTTTGCAGAATTGTTGTAATTCAGCCACATTGTAGGGTTTTCGAGCATGAACTGCCTTTTTAAGGTCATGCCACAGCATCTCAATAGGATTCAAACACTTTTTCACACAGGGCCATGTGGGTTTGGATTTTGTTTTCCCTTCATAAAAAAACCTTCATTAAAAAACTGCATGTTGTGTTTACTTGTGTTATATTTGATTAATATTTAAATTTGTTTGATCTGAAACATTAAAGTGTGACAAACATGCAAAAAAATAAAAAAAATCAGGACGGGGGCAAACAATTTTTCACACCACTGTGCATACGCATATAAAATTTTATTATCTCATATATATATATATATATATGTGTATGTTATATTTTTAAATAATATACATTTATTTTATTTTATTTTAGAACTTGATGTTAGTGTCATGATCCATCTTATTGGTTCTTAGCCATAATTTAAAATTAAAAAATGATTATCTGTTATTGTTATTGTTATTGGTATAGTTTTTGTTTCTTTGCATTGCTTGTCTGGTCCTGTGAAAGTGTGTGGAAGTGTGATCCAGACTCTCCAGCTTCCTAAAATGTGGGCGGTCGGTGAGATTTATTCCAGCAAAGTGAAAAACTTTCTGTGAAGTCACTGCTGTAAAACTCTTGGCCTGACTGGTGTGTTACAGTTTCAAAACACATCAAATCAAACGCGAGTTACGGCCTCAGATATTCACTATTTAGTAAACACTTGAACTCCAGCACCTCATTTCCCAGCCAACTCTCAGGTTCAGTCAGATGCTATGTGGGCTGCTGGGAAGAGAATTTATCAAATGGGAAACTTCATAACCCATCCATCACTGCCTCTGTTGACTCTGTTCACACTGCTTTCAGACGCTTTCTTTTTTCTTTTAAATGATTTCAAAGTACGTCAGAATTTGACACTGTGATGAGGATCAAACAGGAAGGAGAAATTTTTAAATCCAGATCTGTAAACTCTCAGGACTCACACATCTTCAGGTGTGACTAGAATAAAACCAGACATTTATCAGCTGAATAGCAGTAAAGCTGTTTGATAAAGAAGCTGAGAGTTGAGTCTTTCCTTAAACAAGGTTTTAAAGCTTCCACATGTTGATTTTTGCCAAGTAGGACTTTTCCTCAGTTGAAATCTGTTGTTGATCCTGTCAAACCTATCAAAGACAATTGAAACTACGCATACAAACCAAAATGCTGTTGAAGCTGCATTCCAAAAATCTGATTGAATGTTGTTCTAGGATCTATAAAGAACGTACATGAACACAATCTATTTGGAAAATCAGGTGAGGTCACCAAGATCAGCATCCTTTTGAGTACTGGAAGAGCCAAACAGATTTATATCAACTGGAGAAACCGATCAGTAGTTATTCCCTTTTCTGCATCAAATTCTGCTAAAATTTGCTTGTGTAGTGATTGATGTGTTTTAGACGGACAACTGTGACACGTGATTGACAGATTCTGGACATTTGACTAGATTTTTAGAGGAAATTAATTTCACATTCTGAAACTTTTAATAATTTTTTTATTCTTTTTTTTATTTATTTTTATCTTTACATACATTTTTTCACACTCTGAAACTTTTTCACTTTCTGAAACATTCATTCATTCATTCATTCATTCATTTTTACAGACTTTTTCACTCTTTTTTTCGGCTGTATTTTCATTCTGAAACTTGTTTGTTTGTATTTATATTTTTATTAATTGTTAGGTTTTATTTATTTATTACAAACATTGTGTTTCACATTCTTAAATTTTAGATTATTTATGAATTTAATTTAATTTAATTTTTTTTTTTTTTTTGTATTTCACTTTCAGTTTCAGATAAACTTTGTTTGGACATTCATTCATTCATTCATTCATTCAATTTCAGGCATTGCATTTCACATACTGCTGGTTGCTTTATTTCTATTTATTTAATTTATGCATTTGTTGAGTTTTATTTATTTATTTATTTAAATCATCGCAATGCATTTGACATTATCATAAATGTTAGTTGCTCATTTGGACCATTTGTTGGTTGAGAGCAAGTTATTGCTTAGATTTCTAGATGAGCGTTTGCCAGTAGTTGTGTTAAATGTTAAGAGAAGCAGTTAGAGGAGGAAACACACGTTCATGGCTCAGTGATCATCTGAGCTCTCGTTATTGATCAGGGTGTTTCAGAGTATTTCAGTATTTGTGATTCATAAGCGAATTCTCTGCATGAAGTTCATCTTTCATTGACAGTGCTCTCCTCGGGTCGTTCAGCACAGCTGGATTTGCTCTGAGTGCAGATGGACTGATGGGAATCTCAGCAGCCGTGTCTCTGATAATCATTAAATGAGGCTCTTGACACTTTCTTGTAGTTCCTTGGACAATGAGACGTCACTCCGGTTCCTCATTGTTCATCCTTACAGAGTTTGGACAGCACAATTCATCAGAAATTAACACAATCCTCTAAAATGATTTATTTTTTTATGCTGACTAACCCTGATTTCCCCCTCTTTTTCAATGTATTTAATGTGTTTGGGATTTTTAGAGCATTGATCATGCTAATATATATTTTTGTTAATTCTAGGGTGCTGCACTGAAATACGTCCCAACTATCGTCAATGATCTGAAACTGGTCTTTGATCCAAAGGAGCTCAGGTGAGACATTTATCAGACATTGTTCATGTTTTTAGTGAACATCCTTATGTTTTTATTGAATAAAGACTTTTATTTAATGTTGTTGTTAGTTGCATGTTTTAATACTGCATGTTTGCACACAGGCAAAAGTAAATAATGTGTTTTGCAGCAGAGTTTATGGAGTGTTGTATCTTTGAAGAATGAGCAACAAATTGAAAAACCATTTTGTATTTTATTTTGTTTTATTAGTTTGTTTTATTGTATTTTATTTTTTGTCTAATTTCATTATTTCATTTGAATTGAATTTGTTTGTATTTTTTTATAAGCATACGAGTGAATGTCTATAAGATTTAAACACAAAAATTCCCTTCAGAAATAAATAAATTAAAATAAATTAATAAATACAAACAATCACATGATATTGTTGCCCATCCTGCCTCAACCTTTTAAGTTGAAATTTGGATCTCATTCGGCTAGTAATTGTATTTAGTTTAGTTTAATTTTAGTTTTTAATTTATATTGTATTTTACTTTTTATTTTATATTATTTTTTTAGTTTATTTTTAGTTTTATTGGATTTTTTTCATTAACCTCTCCTCACCAAGCCAATTTTCCAAGACGTGACATTTTCACAAGGCGTTTTGTAACAGTGGGATTCTTGTTAGACTCCCTGAGTAATTTGTGTTCTTGTTGTGTTTGCTGGATAAGTGATGTTTCAGACTGAGAGCTGTTGAATGGAGTGTGCATGTAATCTGTTAACTGGTGGTCAGCTGATATGGGTTGGTCAGTAGCTGATGGTGGATTAGTTTAGGTTAAGAGCTGGTTGGCCTCAGATGTGCTGGAGAAACACTTGTGTGTCCTGACTGAAGTGGCCTCTCACTGTAATTCTCTTCCCACTTTGCGAAGCCTCATTCATGATTACAGTAATGGGTAAAAGACACCGTTGGGCACAACAAGCAGCACATAATCTATTTTTTTATTATTTTCACAGTTTAATATGCAGAGACAAAAGAAAGGAAGTTGTTTATCTGTTGATTGATTGATCATTTATCAGTCATCATTCATCAGTCATTGATTCTATGGCTCTATCAGAACATGAATCTGATTGTTTGAGCATCCTGAGCAATAGGACCGGGACTTTTGTTTGACCGACCAATGATGGAAGAGCCATTTCAGGAAAACCGCTTCAGGAAATGTGTTTTGCACTATCATTGAGGACAGAAAAATGACTGGAGGCCTAGTTAGCACACACCGTGTTAGCATTGCGCTGTTTGCTCAGAGTTCATTGTCACAGAAGTGTGTTTGCTCAGCAGAGAGGTTGGGGGTCCCACACACACACACACACACACACACACAGACACCAAACAATCGCTGAATGAGGCCATCTCTGAATTCTGTCATTGTCTGCCAGACTGCTCTCATCCCGCTTTCTTCAAGTGCCAGTTCTTTCCACAAAAAGAGCTGCTGCTCTCCTGTTGTGCCCTGGGCTCCAGTGTGTGTGTGTGTGTGTGTGTGTGTGTTGAGATGAGGACAGAGAGGTACAGCCCACGGCACTTAGCATGTTTTAGAAATGAGCTGTCACTTCAACAGCAAATGAAGATGAGAAGAGAGGGATGTACAAACACTCTCACACACACCTGTTAGTGTTAACTAAGTTCTGGATGTGCAGTTAAAAGCAGTGCTGACCCTCTCTCTCTCTCTCTCTCTCTCTCTCTCTCCCTCCAGTAAGCTGTTCAGTGAGTTTATTCTCAAAGTTCCTCTTGGCCGTCTGGTGAAGCAGAAGTTGAACTGCATGATTGACATCGTCCACAGCGACCTGTTTACTCAGCATGGTACGTACACACACACACACACACACACACACACAAACACACGGTCTCTCTAAAGGTCACACTCTGACATCGGCTGCATGATGGTGTTTTCATGCTGTGAGCTGCGTCTGACGCTGCGATTGGTGCATTTTGTCTTAGCATGTCTTCTGATGTTATTGATGGGTAAAATATGAGGCCTTATGTTTACAGTGCAGTGGTAGAAGCTTTTTAACTTGACCTGCCCAATAGAAATTGATTTTATTTTATTTTATCTTATTTTAACAATGCATCAGCGCCCTTATTGTTATCCTTTTTTTCCCATTTGAACTTTAGTAAATAAAATAATTTATTTCTTCTTTTTTGTTTTTAATTGGTTGGGTTATTTTATTCATCTTTACAATTTTATTTTTTATTTTACTTTATGCATCAGTGTCTACATGGGCTCACTTTTCGTATTCAGACCTTACTAAATAATGTAATTTAGTTAACTTTAAATGGCCTGGCCAATATGACTTTAATTTTATTGCATATTGTGTATATATTATACTGTGTATATTTTATTGTGTGTATATATATATATATATATATATATATATATATATATATATATATATATATATATATATATATATATATATATATATATATATATATATACAGTATGTATATATATATATATATATATACAGTATGTATATGATCAGTAAGCAGCTTATGGCAACTTAATGTTTTTACATTACTTTAACTCATCAAAGTAAGTTAAAGGGTACATAACACACACAGTTTCACCCAATCTCATGCTGATCTATAGAGTAGTACAGCATCGATAATAGCTCGAAAGAGTCTTTAGTTTTATAATATTTATAAAAGAAAGATACAGCTTTCTGATTCTTTCCGAAAAAAGCCAAGCTCCTGGAGGCGTGCCGTGGACGGAGCTAAAGAGTGACGAGCACTTGCGCCGATTGCCAACAAAACAGCGATATTTGATGCCGTTTCACTTACCGTCTGCAGTTCTGAATCATGACCTGGATCTTTTATAGCTGGGACCGCTCCATCTTTCAGTATCAAACGATGTGCAAATCCAGCGTCGAAATGGGCCTTGTTTATAAAACGTTCATCAACAAACACACTTGAGAAACTCCTTTACTGCCCCGAAAAAAACAAACTGCATCCACTGTTCATGTAACGCTGGGTTCTTTAGGAAGCTGAACAAGGATGTCTTTCCCTTACAACCAAAAATACACTTCTTTGGAGACATTCTTCCCGAGCGAGTCTCGTTCTGCGCTGCCGAATGGGTGCGCTCTTACTCTCGCACTGGTCGTTGTGTGCACGGGCACGTTCTTCTGGGAGAAATGTCAATATAAGGAGTTCCACCCTTGATTACGTAACATAGAGCTAAGCTCGAAAAAAACTCTCTGAAACTTGTACAAAACCGGAGTATATTAGACACACAAATACTCTGTTCTGCATTCATATCGTTTTTTGAAACTTTGGCCATGTTTAGAATGAGAATCCAACTCTTTAACTGTGTGAATAACTCAACATGCATGAAATAGCATTAGACCTCCCCTTTAAGCAATTTAATTTTTTTTATAAGTTACATGAGATTCAACTTGATTTTGAGTTAATAATCTTAAATTAATCTTGATCCTATTCCATCCCATCTCCTTCAAGCCATTTCTCCTGGCAGTTGTACCTGCAAAAAAAAAACAAAACCAAAAAAAAACCTTGCTACATGTACTGCGTTAGGCTAACCGAGACTTGTCATAGCGCTTGCATGCTGTTGCTCTTTTGTTGGTTTTGATTGCTTCTATTGTCCTCATTTGTAAGTCGCTTTGGATAAAAGCGTCTGCTAAATGACTAAATGTAATGTAAATGAGTTAAGAATCACTTCATTATATTGTATTGATGTCTGATTTAAGAAGCATATCCAATTGCTTATCTACCATTATTATGATGCTGTTGTCTACAGAAAGCTCTGTATTGGGACTTTTCTTGCAGAAATCCAGTTAATTCTCATGAATGTTTGTGAATGGCATGAATGACGCAGTGTGTAAGGATGTTGTGTGTGTGTGGTGTTAAAGCAGTGACATATGGCAGCTCTGCGGGTAGATTGTAAGTAGATGCACGTCATTCAGCAGTAATTATCTGTGGATGTGTCTCCGGTTCTGACTTAATTAAATCACTCATCACGCGTCCATGCGCTGTCTCATGCGCTTCAGTCTCTCTCGCTCTCGTAAGAAACGCCACAAAGAAATCAGGAATTAATGAATGAGACCGATAAATAATTCGATTCATTTCAATGTAGAAATAATCAGATTATTTGGTAAATAATCCACAAGCATGTGGTACATTAGGTATGTATTGTTAAATTAATTTAACACAAAATAAATTTGGAGACTGGGCACATCATCTATGAAATATGAATATTTTTATATATAATGTGTATATATAATATAAATTAATTAATTTGTTCAATTATAATAATTATTATTTTTGTTAGTTATTACTTTATTATTTTTGGTGAGAGAGTTCTCATGTACAGCAAATTATATTATATTATATTATATTATATTATATTATATTATATTATATTATATTATTATATTATAAAGAAGATTTGTCCAACTTTAAAGACCTGGCCAATATGAATTTTTATATGTATATTAACTTTAAATGACCTAGCTGAATTTTTATTTTATTTTATTATTTGTTTGTTTGTTATATTATAATAATTATTTTTAAGTATGACTTTTTTTTTTTTTTTTTTTTTTTTTTTTACAATGTAATAAAATAAAATATAATATAATTTTAGAGTTTGTCATTTCTTCAGACCTCTGTCGCAGTGCTTTGAAAGCTGCCGCTGGTCTTTCTAACTCTGGCCAGTGTTTTTGGCACCAGTAGTCTGTGGGAAAATGAGATTTGAGAAGTTGTTGAGCTGTAGATCTTTTTGTCGTGCCTCGTTGAAGGACGGCTCGTCTCAGAGTGTGTTTACGGCCGCTGATTCCTCCAGCACGTGCTTTCCAGTGCCAGCAGATTCACTGGAATAAATTACCCACAAATGGGCCTGTCTAACCTGAACAAATGTGTTGAGCACTCGCGGCTGGTGTCACTTCTTGTTGTTTTTCTGAGTAATGCACGAGTGTGTGTGTGTTTGTGTGTTCATTGCACTTCACCACAAATTTGTCAACTTCCATTTATTGTAAACAGATTTAGCTAATGTAAACTTCACATGATCGTTGACTCGCGCAAATGCCATGTTTCCAGAGGATTTCATGTTTTGTTTCTGTCTAATGAGCATTATTTTGAAGTTAATTTCTGAATTCTGTTTGACAGCATGTTAATATGCAGTTTTAATGCTTGTTTATCAAGACGAGCATGACTATTACTAACACATTTATTCTTGAGGTTTCCAATCTGAACAAAGGTTGAGCACCACTCACATTTTTTCTACGGAAAATGTACAATGTAGTGTTTAAATTGGTGCCACATTCAGTGTGAAATTGTGGACCCCATAAAGCCTGTGATTATGTGCATTTCACTTCTGTAAACACAGACTGATTGGCTTCATCATCGTCATCATCATCCAATTCACAATGACTGTGCCTTTTGACTTAGAGCATTAAGGCTTTATTTATTTGTTTATATTTATGGACTTATTCATGCATTTATATATGCATTTATTTGTGCAATTTAATGTATTCATGCATGCATTATTAATACATGCATTTATTTATTTGAACATTTATGTATGCGTTATTTTGTTTTTAATTCTTTTTATGTAATATTTATTTTTATTTTTGTTACAGCAAGTAATAACCCTGATGAAGCATGTATGTAAACTTTGTACTTTTTTATTTAAGCTTTTCTCTCTCTCCTTTCTCTCTCTCACTTTGTGTTCCCGAAAACCTAGTGTGCAGCCTACCTAGATGGTATTTTAAGGCATCATTGCACTTGTGTGAAAGCCGTTCCAAACATTAGACTACTTAATCCAGCTTCCTTATGATACGTAATATTTTCAGAATTCTTGTCTCCATATGCATTTTCAACCACAGCAATATATCCTCAAAAGTCAGACACAAAACTGAATGTGAGCAAGAATGACTGTGCTTCTAAATGACCGTCTTTATCAAATGCTTCTTTAATTTAATGTAAAGAAGTGATTGGTCTCCTGAATCTTTAATTACAGGAGCCAGTGGTTCTGTAGTCGATGTTTCAGTCTGAGTAAAGCTGCTCACTGGGGTTTGAATCAGTCTCTCCATGTCTCCTGTAACCTGGTTTTCCCTCTGTAAACGCACAGATGCTAGATGAATGTTTTTAGCCATGTGATGCGACTGCGAGTAACATCAACGTTCATCTGAAAGGTTGTAAATGCATTGCTTTAAAAACACTTTTTATACTTTCACTGACCTTTTGTGTCCGACTGAACAGGAGAGTGAAAACAGCATCTGCCCATTCTTCTTTTGGATTTTATGAAGGTAACAAAGGAAACTCTGCACTTAAGAAAGAGATCTATCACTCAGTGTGCTGACCTGGACCACTCTGAGCTGAAATTAATAAGCAAATTGATCTTTTCATTTAGTTCCTTCACAGTGACCATGCCTTTGTACTAACAACTGATCGATTGATTCATTTATGCATACATTTATATTTAATTAATTAATTTGTGTTTGTTTATTTATTTTTATTTATTTTTTTCATTTATTCAATTAATTATTTTTTATTACATTTTTCATTCATGCATTAATTTATATTTGAATGTTTATGCATTTATCTTTTTTATCATTTTGTTTGTTTTCTTTATCATCATATATTTATTTTTATTTATATATATTTTTATATATTTATTTTATTTCTATGTGATGTTTAGAGGCAATTAAATATAAAATACTTCATTCCACAATGATAACTGTCATTCAACAGAGTGATAACTCATAGAAATAATGATGTGGCTTATTACCACATATTTCCACATAAAAAAATAAATATTACTAATAAGTAAGCAGTTGAAGTTTGAGTTTAAATTCTTTTATTATGCAAGAAAAGAGAGAATGTGGGAAACATTTGACCACAGATTACCATGATCAGAATCAAATTTCCCAGCAAGTCATATAATATGCATTGATTATATCTCTGCATAAAAAGCAACGTAAAAACTTACAATTCAGCAATTAGTTGTTTCTCTGAAATGTGCATGGTTTCAGCTTGGTACTTTTTATTATTTATTTATTTATTTATTTATTTTTGCTCAGCAGGCTTTTAAAAACTTGTGTACCGAAAATTGCTTTAAAGACATTCAACCAGATTGAAGCCAATTTTGAGACTGCTTTTTCTATTTCTATTTGCAGTGTGCGTCAGATGGCGTCTGAGGCTGAGTCTAGACTTTTTGTTAAGCTTTTTCTGTTTTCATTTATTCATTTGGCAGATATATAGTATTCTTTTATAAGCATTTGTGTTTTCTGGGAATTAAACTCATGACCTTGAGATTGCCAGTGCTTTGCTTTACTAGTCGATGCATTAAAAACCATCTAGATTACAAGAAAACTGCTGAAAAAAATGACTGCATTCATTGCTGTTGTGTGTTTGTTGACGCATCCTGGGAATCTCAGACTTCTGTCCTGGAATAGCTTGTGCAAAGTTTGTCTTTGTTGAGTAAAATGAAGGAAAGCAGAAGTCAGGCCTCATTTGAGGAAAGCAGCTCGCTGCTGATGTCAGACGCTGTGATTTATTCCGTTGTGACCCTGATTTTAATTCTGCCTGGTAAAGTGCCGTCTCAAAGTTCATGGGCAGGTCAGTTATTTAATGCATAAGCGTATTGTGCACGCGGTCGTAAAAGGATAGTGTGGATTTATTTGTAGGAGTTCAAACTGTCCTGAACAGCATGATAAATGAGCTTTCAGGAAGGCCAGCGGGAGTTCCTGTGTGTGTTTGTTCCAGTAATGACTCCTCATTGAAGAAAAACAGATTTACATTGATTCAGCTCTCACACACGCTCGCAAAGCCCAACCTCTCACGCTGATTGACAGATTATGGGTCACGCCCACTTCCTGTTTTATTGATTGAATGGCTTTTATTTGATTTCTTCCCTTGTAGTTATGGAGCAGATGTCAATCTGCACTTTCAAGTGTGTGTGTGTGTGTGTGTGTGTGTGTGTGTGTTGAGATCTGTTTGCTGTCTTCTGCAAGGATAAGAGATATTTAGTCGAGGCCTTTTAATCAGAAAATATTTGGCCATTTTGAAATCAAGTGTTCCCAAGTCATTACCTTGAGATTCATAGTACAAACACTTTTTATTATTATTATTATTATTTTTTTTTGTATTTTTAATACACAGTAGGTTCTTTTAATTTCAGCATGTTCACATCTATTTTTATTTACTTTCATTTTTTAATTACAAATTTTTATTATAATCAATGACACTCGTTTACTCACATTTGGCTAGTCACCTACAAATAAGACACTTAATGTTATACCATTTATTTTTTTATTTATTTTGTGGTTTGAAAGAGATTTTGATTTTCACGTTTTCAGTATGGTCTAATTTATTTGTTCATGTTTTATTTATCTACAAATACTCAAGAAGCTTAAATATTTATTTTCGTTTAGTATGTTATACATCTTATTTGGTTTTATTTTGTTATCATTTTAATAAGAGAATTCTGTTCTTTTAAATGCAGCATTTTCAACTCTATATTATTTTCATTTTTATTACAAATTATCTGTATATTATGTCTTTATAACTAGATTTTGTGGTTCTGAACAGATCTAGATTTTCATGTTTTCAGTGTCATCTGACTGTTTTTATTTATTTACAAATAAATAAATCTGTTATTTTATGTAAATGATCATGATGAATATACACTTTCATGATGAACTCGCTTAATTGCTTACACTCGGTTAGCTGTAGTGCAGAAGAGTAAATATTTCATGTTTATTTTATCTAATGCCATTTATGTGTTTTGAATTTTTTAAAAATCTAAAACTACATTTTGCGGTTTTGAAAAATCTTGATTTTCATGTTTTCAGTGTGGTCTGTAGTTATTTATTTATTGCTTTAAAAAAAACAGGTTGGCTAGTAGGCTGATATTTTATATTTCAGGTCTGCGAGTTTGTTCACTTGAGGGTATAAAGAGATTATTTCACCTGCTGCGTGTGTTTGTGTGTGTGTGTGTGTAGACTGCAGAGAGATCCTGTTGCCTTTGATGACGGAGCAGCTCAAACTTCACCTGGAGAATCATGAGGAGCTGGACTCCTGCTGCCAGCTGCTCAGCAACATCCTGGAGGTGCTTTACAGGAAGGACGTGGTGAGAAACACACAGACACACACACACACACACACACACAGACACACACACACACAGACACAGACAGATCTCTCTGCTTCTTAAAGGAGTATTTCACCCCAAAATGGAAAAGCAAAGTCTCCTAAAGTAAAGTATTCACTGAAAGGCCTGGGTGTTTATCTCGTGTCACATCCTTCAACTTTCATGACCTGTGTGTGACCCGCTCAGAGATGTGAGTTTATTTAATTAAGGTTAATTAATTTTTGGCTCATGTTCTGACTGTTAATTGGCTTCTACAGTGCTCGACTGCGTTTTAACCGGGCAGATATCCAGATGCACTGCTCTCTTCTGCGTCATTTGATCAATTACTGCCATCCTGATCAATAGAAAACTTCCATAACGTCTCTGTTAAATGAAATGTCCTTTAGTGCTACTTTTAGAATAAGTGCATTTTTAAACAGTCTCATCTGCATACAGTATTTTTGCCTGGTGCATTTAGTATATTGAGTGGTTTTGAAAAATAGAGCAATGAAGTACTCTGAAGTACAGTAAACTGCATTAAATTCTCTCACCTTTACTTTGGTTCTGTCCCCATCTTTACACCAGGGTTATTATCGTTAACTTTAACTAAAATTAATATGAAGGCAGAAAATATAAAAACTAAAATAACTAAAACTGAATAAATAAAATTATACAGACATTTGAAAAACTATTAAAATGTCAAAACAACAAAAATACTAAAACTTTAAAATGAAAGCAGAAAATTAAAATAAAAAATTAATAAAAACTATAGACATTAAATAACTAATAAAAATAAAAAAGCAACAAAATGAAAAAAAAACTTAATTGAACTAAAAGCATAAAATATCAAATAAAATATGCTAAAATAACTAAGAGACAATAAAAAACAAAACTACTATAAATGACAATACAAAATTACTAAAACTTTAAAGTTATATTGAAACGAGAAAATATAAAAATAAAATGTACTAAAATAACTAAAACTGAAAAATGATTAAAAAAATACTGTATAGACATTTAAAAAAAACAGAACTAATAAAAATGACTAACAAAAAAAAAGATTAAAATGTAAATGGAAATTTAAAGTTAAATTAAATTATAAAAATGAAATAATTCAGTTTTAATTAAAAAAAAAAAACTGTAATAGCATCTTGAAGACACTAAAAATAATGCTGCTTTGAATGTACGTCACTGATTTCCCCACTTCCTGGTGCTGAGGGTGAAGCATCGTGTGTGTGTGTGTGTTTGCTTGATAATTGTGTGTGTGCGTGTGTGTTGTGTAATACACACGTCACAGTCGAGCACAGAGCTCTCTCTCTCACTCTCATCTCTGGTTGGAGATCGGCAACATCCTTTGAGGAGGACCTTGGAAAAGCTTGTTTAATAATTGACGATCTGCTGTGAGAGTATCAGGATCCCCTCTAACAAACACACATGCACACAGACCGCTCACAGCCGTGGATCTGATGCAGTTTGCTTTTACACCAGTGAAATGTGAAGAAATCTCTTTACTGTGCTAACTAATTCAGTATATCTGTCCTTGCCTAGTAAACATGACTCCAGCAGTGTTAGACCATGATCACACTGATTCCCCGCAGCACTGACTCACTTCAACACCGTTATTAGCATCAATATTCCAAAGATATTTAAAATATTAAAAAGTATATTATATGATCAGCACTAATCAATATTGCATAGAAAATACAATTTACTGGCTATAAATATTTCATACCGACCATGAAGTTTGTTCTTTCTTTCATTCATTTGTTTGTGATTGATTGATTTGATTGATTGATTGATTGATTGATTGATTCATTGATTCATTGATTCATTCATAAATTAAATTGACACACTATTCTAAATAAAATTAATCCTAAATAATTGTGTTTATCATTATTTGGAAAATCCACTGAAAATTAAGATAATTCAACAAGTTTATTTTGTCAAATGAGGAAATGATTGAATAAATGCATTTAAAAATGCATAAAAGTATATTTATTTTTTTAGAAACACAAGGTTGTCATGCATGAACATGGCTTAAATTGACAGCCATAATTATTTATTTATTAAAAAATATTTTCCCCTGAGAAAATGTGCTAATTTTAATAAATTAGTGAATTTTCTAAATTTTAGAAATTTCATTGATTTAAGATTAAGAACATTTACAGACTTTGTCAAATGAGGAAGTCACTGAATAGACAATATGTGTTTAAAAGTTAATATATTGTTTAATTTCTGAACACAAGGTCATGTCCTGCGTGAACATGGCTTAAATTGACAGCCCTAATTATTAAAAATATATATTTTTATCCCTGATAATATGGATGAGGCATTATTTCTATCCTAGAGAATCCAAGATAAACTTTTGATTGACATTTTCCACTGAGATAAAGTTGTGATGGTTGTTTTCTTAAATAGGCATTGTGTATTATGTAAATTATGACTCCGCAATTCCAGATAAATGGTGAATAACTTCTTAAACTATTGATTTAGACCCATTAAGGCCACTGAAACGGTCTTTGTCACTGTTTCTGAAAGTGTTGTCTTGTGTGGATAACTGATTTATTTGTGGTGTATTTCTGTGTGGTTTTAGGGCCCGACGCAGTGGCACGTTCAGATCATCATGGAGAAGCTGCTGAGGACGGTAAACAGGACAGTGATCTCCATGGGCCGAGACTCTCCTCTCATAGTAAGTGTTTCTCTCTGTCACAGGGCTGTTCCTCTGGGATGTGCTGAGTTTTTGGGTTTCCTGTGTCTGTGGTTAGTAACAGTGTGTTCTACCATAGCAGTGCGATTGGGCTGCTTTCTGCAATCCTCAAATGGCTCCACAAACACACACACACACACACACACACACAGTTACAGCCAGGCTTTGTTCAGACAGGCAGCAAAATTCCAATATTTTTTTGGCATATCCAACTCAAATCCTTGTTTTTTTGGTCTGGACAGAAAAATAACACATTGAAGCATACTTGAACACTTTAAAGTGTTTCATTTCTGTGAATAATGTCTGTTTTCAAACAGGTTTCCCAAGCACTCTCTCCCTCATTGGTCGGCAAACTCATAGCCCCGCCCCCAAACTGACACCAGTGGTTGAGCCAGTGCATTTATGTGCGGTGTAAATATTTCTCAGTGTTTTGATCACTACTGGTTTGTTAGTGTTGATTTGATTTTGAGCAGATGGTGGGAACGTTCAGTGTGTTTTGGCACTGCTTTTACAGCTCCTGTGATTACAGAAGCACACATTGCTTTAGTTTGCAGTTTGCTGTTGTTCATCTTCATCCTGTCCAAGCTGATCTGAGATCAGGTGTTAGGCATAAGTTTAGTCTCAGAGCTTCAGGCTGCCACCAGTGCAGAGATGCTGATAGTGGCTGTCCTTGACTTTTACAGCCACATCTCTCCATATGCATGCTAAACATCTCTTTTCCTCACCCTCTATACGCCTGTGTTTGTGTGTTTAAAGGAATAGTGCACCAAAAATGAATATTTTCTCATCTTTTACTAGTCTTCATTTCGTTCCAGTCCCTTTATGCAGTTATAGTTAATGAAGAATAGAGCTTTGAAGTGTTGAAAAAGATGCAAAAGCACCAAAGACAGACCCTGAAAGTAATGATGCTCCAATTTTCAAAACGTTATTGCCATTTTATGACCACAGACAGGTAAATTAAATAACCCTGCATCGGCTGAAAAATATCCCATGGTGGCTGATACTTAAAAAAAAAAAAAACATGAATAAATAAAAAAATATCTAAATAAAAATATACACACACACAGTTGTTTGTCATATAATTTTATTAATAAATTAATGAATTTTTTAAAAAGTAAAAAAAGTAATTTTCATATTATAGATTTTTTACATTAATTTTCTTTGGGTGAACTATTCATATATATATATATATATATATATATATATATATATATATATATATATATATATATATTCCTATAGTTTTTTTTTTTTTTTTTTGGTATGATAACTTTGTGTTTATTTATTTGTTTATTTTAACCAGTCCTAGTATAATTCACTACTGCTTTTGCACAAGTAAATGACTGAGTAATTTTTCATCAGTGTGTTCTTCTAACCTCAAAACATGAATGTTCACATGTAGCATCAGTACTGCACTTTTCCAGTACATTACAGTCCTTAAGTCATCAGAATGCTGGAGCTGAATTGGCAGCATTTCACCAGCACATTTACGGCCATATGTGTGAATGCCTCTAGTGATTAACGCTTGATCATGGCCATGCCGTTGAAGTACTTTCCTGCCTTTCTCAGTTATTACCCCACCATCATTCTCTCCCCTCTAGAGTTCAGTAAGTAGGTCTGCGGACGCTCTGCGCTGTGGTGTTACTATAGAACTAACCTCTGATTTATGCCTCTTCTTTCTACTGAGCTTATGTTAAAAGGTCTCTAAACTCCAGATACTCAAGTCCTAATGGTGGAGTCATATAATGCCCATTCATCGCTCTCAGGGTACATATACTCTTTGCTGACCTTTGCAGTAAATCCCTCTGTCTTATGTGGTGCAATAGTGTGCCAAGCCGAGCACATCTGCTGGGAAGAGGGCTGGGTGAAATATCCAACATTTATGAAAACTGACTGCAATTAAACTAGTTTAATTCTGACTTGTATGAAAATTAAGGCATTTTAATGTCACTTCTGTGAATCGGTTCAGTTTCATTGAATAGAATCTTTGATCTGAGAGAATCTGATTCTAAGTCTGTGGATTGTTTTTGTAATATATTAAAATTTGTATGTAGGTTAATGTTTTTTACTTTCACATTTACGCATTTTGGCAGACGCTTTTATCCAAATCAAATTAGATTGCATTTTCAATTCATGCATTCTCTGGGAATTGAACCCATGATCTTTGTTTTGCTAGCGCCATGCTTTACTATTTGAGCTTTTTTAGTATGTATGTATTTGTTATATTGATGCATAAAAAAGACAAATACATATTCATTTACTGAAAAGGAGAATGCCTGAACTGAAAATGACTTTTCAGTTCATGCATTCCCTGAGAATCGAACCCATGACCTTGGCATTGCTAGTGCCATGCTCTACTAGTTGAGATGCAAGAACTTTAAGTATGCATTTGCTATATTTAGTATGCATTAATTATATTGATGCATTACAATGATAAATAACTTTTTTTGTGTTCATTTACTGAAAAGCAGTGCTAAAAACATGATTATTTTTAATAAGGTTTTTTAATTCTTGATTAAATTTGTTTAAATTAATCATTTTGAATCTAATTTGCTATAAATGGCTTTTTCAGCTGATGCATTTTATAGCAATCGAACCCATGATCTTGGCATTGCTAGTGGCATTGCTATTTTTTTTTTTTAGTATGCATTTGTTATATTTAGTATTCACGTTATATTGATGCATAAAAATGACAGTTCTTGACTAGACTAATTCTTGATTAAATTAGTTTAAATTAAACATTTCAGATTTAATTTGCTGTAAATGGCTTAAAATATTGCTTGACAAATAATGAAAAATAAAAATTTAAAAAAATCTTCAATTTATGCCATTTTTGAGCATCACCAAACTCACAAAAAGCAAAATCCCAGCCCCTGCTTTTTAAATATGCAAACATGTCATTATTTAATGCTGAATTTCAATGTTTGAAGGTCTCAGAATTATTATATCCTTGTGATTGAAGCTATGTCTGTATGCTTTTTTATATATAAGCATGTTTAAGAATGTATGTTCTGCAGATTCGGTTAGATTGTGTAGATTGATAGTACATTTAGAGTTTGTGTGTGTGTGTATTTGCTCTCTGTGGGCGGCTCTCTCATGCTGACCTTGTTCGTCAGGGCTCTGTTGCTTGGATTCAGATTTATGCATTAACTTTTCTCTGTGGTTTTGCTGGATGTGAGTGTAGAATTTAAATGAGACTGATCAGCACACGCACACATACACATACACACACACACACACACACACACACACACACACACACACACACACACACACACACACACACACACACACGTACGTCCTGCATGCAGATGTGCGCTTACAGTAAAGAAAGTCCAGCTGAAAATTCTTCTTAAATTTCAAAAAGTCTGAATCCTTCAGATATCTCTTATCAACTGTGAATGACACATCTCATCATGCAGTAGTTTTTGACAGTGAAATAAGAATCTAAAGATACCATGAATAAAGGATAAACCCAATTACAGACTATCTTTGAGACCTGAGTGAGCTATTTTGCTATTTTTCACCTTAATATACATTAGCAACCACTTAGCAATGCCATGTTAACCATCTAGAACACCTTAAGTGCATAGCAATTTGCTAAAAACCACTCAGAACAACCTCTATAGCATCATATTTTGCATGTATAATGAGTACTGCATTATCAAATGACAAAATCTGAAGGATCACTCCAGTATTTTATGCTCTGATGTTAGTGTTTTAGTCTTTTCTCTGCGTGTGTTGAATTCAAGAGCCTTATAAACCTCATCTATTGCATTCAGGAGGGTTTTCTTCTCGTTGTCAGGATCTGTGCTTGAGTATATTCAGAGTATTTTAACTCCTCCCATTCCTCAGCAGTAGGAGGGGTCAGGTGGAGGAAGCAGGCTTTTGATTGGCTGCTTTGTTTGATTGACATCGCAGGCCTGACAGCAGGTGCGGTCTGCAGCATCGGTGCAGCAAAATCCTGTTAGATTTACATTCTCACCACATTCTCTGTATTAAATATACATTTGTGATGATAGAGAGGCTCTTCGGACTGATTTATTTCTATCTGTAGGTTTTTGCTGACTGTCTTCCTTTAAGTGCTTTTCAGATGAGTTTTTCAAACTCTCGCATGGGAAATACCAAACGGTTGCCGCTGCAAGCATGCATGGGAATTCCCTGCTTAATAAACATGGAAACGGGCACACACTCCATTGTAACCTGGAGAATTTAAATAACTCTGTCTCCTTTGCTTTGCTGCTGGGAATGAAAGTGAGGGAGACAAATACATTGAGGATCCCTTCAAAAAAGAACATTATCTCATTGGAAAAAGAAAAACAGGTGGATTAATGCAGTTTTTCTAACATGTTTAGTAGGGCTGTGTTTTTTTTTTTTTTTTGTTTTGTTTTTTGTTTTTAAATATATGTAATATTTTTGCTCCGAAATGGCTTTTTTGATTTGATTTGATTTGGGAATGCACAATTACATCAGTATCCATATTGGCTTCTTTTCCCCATTCAAACTGTAGTAAATAAAATAATTTATTTAACTTTAGTTAACTTTAAATCACCTGTCCATTTAATTTTATTTGTTTTATTTTATTTTATTTTATCAAGTTTTATTTTAGCTAATTTTATTAAATTAAATCAGTGTCCATGTGGACTTTTTTCATTTTGTTTCTCTTTTTCTTAATTTATTTGTATTGTTTTTTTTTTTTTTTTGTTTTGTTTTTTTTTTGCCTCAGATGTTTTTCTGAAACAGTCTCTCTCATCATCGTTATCTTGATCCTCACATCAGGCTTTGTACTAATATTAAGCCTCACATCAGGCTTTGTACTAAGTATTTGCGCAGAATCAATCCCATGAACTTACTGTTGCCATCTGGAGTGAATCGTAGTCATCAGGTCTGTATTTGTAGTTATTTATTTTCTCCCTGCTGCTCCTAGATCACTGCCTTGGGGTTATTATTATCCAGTGTAATCTGGGTGGATGAAATGGTGAACCTGACAGGGAACAGATTCACTTTCTTTTGAATCTAAAGCTGCTTTTCTCACATAATTACACATTCCAACAATTAGCATCTGCAATGCAACAGTAGGGTCCCTGAAATCAAAACTTTCACATTTCCAGTGAAATACTACATTGCACAATTCTGATGTGAGACCACCATTGAAACTCACTGTTACCATGAAGTTTTGGAGTGTTTTTCCCCTTAGGCTAGTTGAGCTTAGTTAATGTCAGCTAACTCTGATTTATTTCACTCAATTGCAGTGATTTATGAGTTAAATAGTTTCTTTCTTCCCTCATAAAAGTGGATAAATGCACAGTTTTATATCATATGTAATATTAATTAACCATTTGTTTCTACACCAAATACTATTTTTGCTTTGAATAAAATGCTATTTTATTTTCAAAAGTTTTTTTTTTTACTCATTTATTTATATAATTCTATTAATTTCATTTTTTGAAATGCCTGTGGATAAAATAAAGCTTTGAAATGCATGATACATCCAGAAGTGAGTGCACTGAAGCATCAGACAGACTCAGATAACAGAGCCACTCTTTGTATTTTTTCATGTTTTATTTTGTATAGTAAATAGTTTTAAAAACTGTATAAAATACACAATATTGCACATAATAAATCAATTGCACTTTTTTTAGGGAACAGAAAACATCTAATCGTCTCTTTAGGCTACAGTAGAGCTATTGAGAATCACAACCGTTGTGATACGAGAGCAGTTTGAATTGTGTTTCTGAAGTTGCCAACAGGGAGACAGTGAATTCAGTGGAAATGCTGTGGTTTTTTGTCAGTCAAGTGGATTATTTTGCCCTTTTTAAAAGACTTTGGCACATATCAGGGCTCTACGCTTACTTTTTCTTTTAGGAGCGCTTGTGCTCCTAATTTAAAAAATTTAGGAGCACTGTCAAAAATTTAGGAGCACCTTCTAATCAATAATCAAAAATTCTGATCAAAAAATTAACCTTCCTATTACGAGGTGATATTTGACTCCTTAAAGTGATTTACAGGGAATTTTGTTTTTACCTTTGTAATGGCATTTTTCTAATTTTATTAAAAGTATGTCGTCTTTTGTCAAATTAAAAAAATATATATTATATATTTTCAGACATTTAACGAGGCTCAAAAGTTGCATGAGTGCAATTCATAAATTCATGTTGAGGTTAATGTTTTAAATATACAATTTTGAATATATAAATATTAAATGATTTAAATAACAGAAAATATACTTTAAAAATTAAATTAAAACTGCCAGCAGGTGACGTCAAGTCACTGATTTTATCACTGAATCATTCATTTAATTGATTCGTTCGAACAGCCGATTCATTCAGGAACGAAGCATCTGACTGTCTTTATGAATGGGTAATTGAATCATTGACTCACTAGATTCATTTAAAAACGCAGTTCATTCATAAACGAAACACCGCTCTGTTTGAATGGAGATGCGCAGCGGCTCAGCTGTTACTTTGTCTGAAACTATTTTCATTGACGAAATAGAGCAAAATAAGGCAATAGTGTTGTAGTCAGACAATATAAGTCACTTAATATTAACTTCTTGTTTAATGAACTATTGTATTAAATATCACATTTGCAAGCTGTCACTCTCCTTAGTTCATCGCGATCTCACAAAACTCCATTAAAATCAACGCAGCTCTCTATACTGCACAGTGAATCTCTTATTTACTCTGTCTACACTTTGTTATAATGAGAGAATACGTCTGTGATACATTACTTAGTATCTTTAGTACTTTAGAAACCTTTGAAGCTGCCTCAGCGCAAACACAAATATGCTGATCGGGTCAGTTGCACAGGTGCTCCTAAATATTTTTTCATAGTCGCACGCAGTAGTTTTCAGTCGCAAATGCGACTGATATGGTCGCACTGTAGAGCCCTGCATATCTGCAGATGGCACGCTGTTTTTGGCCTCTGCTGTGACATTCCCAGAATGCTTTGCTCTTGTGATGTCATTCCGTGGGCTGAAATCAGTATTGTTGGAGATGATTTTAACCCTGTTTTGCTAGATATTTTGATCACTTATATGTTCTTTCATCTAAAAAGGGATGTGTGATTTTTCAGTATGGCTTTCACTCTGGTTCTCTACACACTGTTCTTTGCTTTGCATGTCACTCACTGGTGGTGAAACCGAATGTTCATTTAATCCACGTCGTGGGTACAGAACCGGACCGAACAACAAGTTTATGCATCTGAGATATGCGTTTGGCTTTTCCAGGTGCAGTGGTACTGTAGCAAATCATGCAGATGGCAGTACGTGTCTCGACTCATTTGATGGATAAATGCGTTTGTCAGTTTGCAGTGTGTATGTGGCCTGTATGTTGTCAGGAAAGAACGAGGCGTTTTCTCTCAGTAGACTGTTGGTGTGTCAGCTGAAGCTGAGAGATGTTTAAGCATCGCAGTGCTTGTAGAAATGACGCAAGGTTGAGCGCGATTCTCTTTTTTTTGCTTTTTTCATGTGTTTCTTCATCTCTCTGTTCTTGGCCATATGAGTGAATTTTAATGGCAAAGACGTGTATTATTCTGCCCAAAATCAAGTTTAAAAAAAAAAAAAAAAAAAGATTTTATTTAGCGAAAATATATATTTTTTTAATGTTCAAGAATTTTTGTACTGACATTTATTTTACAATTAAGCATATTTCCCCCTGCAATACTCATTGCCCTAATGCAAATAAATCACTTTTCATTATTTAATTGTTGTTGAAATAGATAATAGAGAGATATATATATATATATATATATATATATATATATATATATATATATATATATATATATATATATATATATATAAAACTAATTAATTAAACTAAGTTACTAAATATTAATATTTCTAATGTATAATAAATAATAATATTATATTATAATATATTGTAAGTAATAAAAAATTAATATGATTAAGAAGTTACTAAATATTATTAATAATATATTAATATGAATGAATTAATATCTAAATAATTAATATATTATAAAACATATATTTATGCATGTGTGTTTGTTATTAGATACAATTAGATCAGTTTGTTGAATGTGTATGAATTTATTAATTAAGGTAATGAGAAGTCTGGGTAAAATCTGTTTAATTGTTATAAAAAAAAATATAATTTAATAAAAAATAGGTTCGGAAAGCCATTTCATTTTCATTTTTCACTTCATTTTCTCTTTATGCAATATCACTTCTATTTCTCTGAAGTATCACCTGAACATGTTTTTCTTCACCTGTGACTACATTTCTTCTCTCCGTTCTGGACAGTCTTTCTGAACACTGAAGACGATCTGACCTGCTCTCATTATTCTCTCAGACCTGTGACACACACACATACACTCCAGGATATCTTATTTGCACTGATGTTCCTCGCCATTTTCGCAACAGGAACATTGTTTGAGTGTTCAGTGCAGGTGTAGAGACTGCTGTCACAGACAGGATGTGATGTCACACTCTAGGGATTCTGTTTTTAAGTAAAAATACATTCAAAATAAATTCAAAACAATAAAATATAAATGTAATCTACTTTCCTGCAACAGCTTGCTATTTTATATTGCACCAACAGCTCAATCTATGACATCTAGATCCTGTATGGCCAAGCATCTTTTTTTTCATATTGCAGATCAAAGTTCATCATAATCTAGTGTGAGCGCAGCTTTATGATGACTGTATCACATGACTTCCTGTCACAGAAAGGTGAACGTTTACTGCTGTTTCCATGATTATGCCTGTAGTTGTAATAGTGCAACAGTCGGGTTCCAGAAGTAAAAATGCTGTTCATTTTCTCCATAGGGAAATTGATTTTTAACAACAACTTATTAAAGACAGACCTACTGTGAGTTCCAAGGTTGTTAATCAGTGATATATGCTTTTGTTGAAGTCCTCAGGTCGCATTATTTCAACTTAAAGTATGCTTTAAGTTAGGGGTGCACAATAAATATCGGGCGATAATTAATGCGCATCTTGTCAGTAAAGCCGGTTCTCTAGTCAGCGGTAAATTCCAACACGTGTGTGATTTCACATTGAGCAGCATTTACTACACAGAGCCGTTGTTCACTGACAAAGCTGCGCAAAACCACGCTGATAATGAACATGGATTTGTGCAGCTCGTCAGTGAACAACGGCTCTGTGTAGTAAATGCTGCTCAATGTGAAATCACACACGTGTTGGAATTTACAGCTGACTAGAGAACCGGCTTTACTGACAAGATGCGCATTAATTATCGCCCGATATTTATCGTGCACCCCTACTTTAAGTAATCATGTTTAACAGTCAAATCCCTGGTGAAAAACTACATTACCCATGATGCTGTACAGAAAATTCCACAAATCAGAGAGTCGCAGTGAGCAAATAGCATCAAACGAGCGCTGAACTTAAAATTTATTGTTTCTATTTATTCAATCAACAGTTTTAAATTTATAGTTGTATATTTCTCCATCATTTTTAATTTGATTATTTCATTTCAGTGGTTCATGGGATTGTAGTTCTTTCTTTCACTAAAGCTGTTAAGTAAACAGTCTTGTACCTTTGTCTTTTTGTCTAATTTTCAAATACTTGCTTTAAATCAAAGATTGTAATGTTGCGATTCAACTTGTAGCTGGTTGGCTTACAACGCTTTAAATAATACTTTTTAAAAATCCCTATGGGAAAAATGAATGGGAAAAAAAGTACTTCCAGAACCAATGTTGCTGAAAAAGTGGGTGGGACTAATACACTCTATAAAAGATTTTTGAAATTAAATAATTTGAAGTGAACAGAGTTGAAAATGCTTCCTATAATTTCAATAATCCAATAAGTGAGAGAAGTTTATACATATATAGTGTGTCTAGAAAATCTTTAAATGTGATTATTACGAATCTAGAAAAATAAGTCATACTTTTTTCCTTGTTTTTCCTGGTAATAATAGTATATGAAAGTTTATATGAATTCACAGAGGCTTGTAAGATTATTTCCGTATAAATCCCATATAATGTGTTTTTTGTGACTTCACCGGTTTGGGCTGTGAATAATTACATCCTCTGGTAAATTTTCCATTCTCGGTATCCAGTGAGATCCGTGAAGTCCTCTGTGAGAAACATCATCCAGTGCATCTGAAGAGTTGTGCTTCTGTTTAATGCTGCGATTTCCATGAGGAAGAGAAGACTGAAATGAAAAGCTTGTGTCCTGTTTGTGGTTTAAATCCTCCTGATTTCCCAAACCTTTAGCAGGATGATGACCAAAAAATTAAAAAAAATAAATAAATTGTAACGCAAGATTTGTTATTGATCCAGTTTAAAATAATTTCTCACTCTGCATGAGGGAAATAGTCTCATTATTCTTTTTTTTTTTCCCAGGAGAAAATTCCAATATTCTGTTAAATATACATATATATATATATATTTTTTTATTAATACTAGCTGCGGTATTTCCAAACCTAGTTCAGTATTCACGTCCGTAAAGTACCAAAAAGGCCAAAAACCAAAAAAACAATCTGATAGGATTTTCCTGAATCATCCTGATCAAAAAACAAAGCAAGTGAACAGATGCTCCTGTCGCTGAACTCCTGTGTTGAAGATATGATGGTAAGTTGTGTGTGTAATCCTGCGGTCACAGAAACCAGAGTTTCCAGCGCGCATGTTTCTTGGCCTCCGCTTTGGACTTGCGTTTGGGAGTGGAGCCGATGGTCTCCTGAGGATACGGCAGAGGGGGGAACGGGGACTCGTCCGCGGGACACAGTCTCTTCATCAGAGGCTGGAGCTTGTCTTCCTGCAGTTTAAAGTCCAACTCCACACTGCAGCACAGAGACAAAACAAACGCACATTCAGAACAATAATACTGTACGTGCATACTACAGAGAGAGAGTCAGATGCGCTGAGCAACAGACAATACATACGATCAGTCTTGAGATCAACAGATTAAAGGGTTAATTATCAGTCAAAAAGTATTTTCAGAGTTTGCAGCCTATTTTAGTTCTTTATTATGACATTTCTGAGTCAATCAGGATATTTAATGAGTTAAATATGTGGTTTAGGACTTGATTTTGTCCACTGAGAATTCATTGGATCATAAAAAGTAGCTTTTGCATACCAGAATTGAGGCAAAACTCAATGAAAGTCTTCTGAAACAGTGTCTAAATTGATATTTGACTGTTATTAAGCTCTTTTAATGAGATTCACAGAGGTGTTGTGCACAGTAAGACCAAGAATGTGTGTTAACGAGTAAATAGAGACAATGCTTTTTAGAATACTGAAAGGTCATACTGACTTAAAAATAAATAAAAATCTTCAATAAAATACCTTCTCATTTCACCCCAATATCAAAGTATAAATGTGTATTTATTTAAAGAAAATTAAGCCTATTTTAGACCATAAAGATATTACTCTTATTATTATTATTATTATTATTATTAGTAGTAGTAGTAGTATTACTATTTGTACTATTATTATTCATTTTCAAGAAAATAATCTCTTAAATTTAACATAAATTTGTATATAGTGCATAAAGAAAATTAAGCCTATTTTAAACCTAATAATAATAATAATTGCATTACTATTACTCCTTTTTATGAAAATATTCTCTTAAATTTAGCCTTAATTTTCTTCACACAAATATATATTTTGTAATTTACTTTTGATTTTGGTGTGAAAAATCAAAGTAGTGAAAAATATATTCGATTCAATTTTAAATTAACAACTTTGAAAAAGCCACGAGCCATATTACATTTTTCTAACTTCTAGGCTTTGGGTTTTATGCTGACAGCTCCTCTCAAGCATTTTTCTTTATAATCTTCACATTTTATGGGTTGAAGGAAGGTAGCGAGTTTCCAGATGGTCTGAAGCTGCTGTTTTGTTGTACTTTCCTTTGACATAAAGCAGTGAATTAAGACCTTCAGGCTCAACAGATGAGAAGCTTAATGATCTGCGATGTATTTCACTACGATTCTCTCTCCGTGTCCCTTTAGAGTGTAGTTTATAGAGTTGATGTTACTGGCTGTGCAAAGATGAGTGTAAGTGTTGGGTCTCTGCGGGTGTTGCATTGTGGGATTTATCCTCTGGAGCGTCCGTCTTATGTGCCGCAGATAATCCAGCGTCCTCGACACATCTGATTCCTGAGATCAGTCACATTAAACTCCACGATTAGAGAGCAGAGATGAAGAGATGAGGGTGAAAGAGTGAGTGTGATGGAGAGAGGGATTATTTTACTCTAGCAGACTGAACAAACTTCCATCTCTTGAAGCAGAGTGTGTTTGTGTACTTGCAGACCTGTACACTGGATTTGATCTAGTCTTTATGTTTGTAGTTCTGAAATATGATTGGATAAGCAGTTTTCAAAGGCCTTGTTTTCAGTTGCCAACAAATGAGTTTTCCAAAACTCGACAAGTGTACTTTAGAGCTGATTGTGGCTGATGGTTGATATAATGTGGATATGTGTGATATGATGCAATTTAATTATAGCAGTTTTTATTATAATTATATCTTTTACACAATATTTACTCATTTTTGCATGTGCATTATCCATTGTTGGTAGATTTTAGAACTGAACTGAGTAAGAAAAATATAGATAAACGTTGCTCAATTAAATATTGTTTTTATATTAATTTAGTATTTTTTTCTTCTTCCAATAATATTTATAATAATGAGAAGAATTATTATTCGTTTTGCATGTTATTTATATATATATATATATATAAATAAATAAATAAATAAAACTAATTATATATTAAAGCATTTTAAGTTTTTTCATCACAACATTTTTAAAGAAAAAATAAATAAATAAAATAAAACATTTTTAATATTCTTACATTTTCAGTTATCAGTAGTTGCTCGTCGTGTCCAGAGAGTCAAAAGCAATATGTTTCCGAGTGGTAATGAAATGAAAGACTCCCATTCCTATCTTGCTGTCAGAGCGTTCAGATTAACGGATAGAGAGACACTTTTAACTCTCTTTACACCCCAAACCCTGTTCAGTATATTTCACGAATGTGACACATCTGCAGTGATGAGTTTATTTTGCAGAGCTGCCATTCAACATGAGAAATGAAGTCTCTCTTTGAATTGCATTGCTTTCCTGTTGATTTCATGCACTAGATTGTGCAAAACATCTTTCAGAAACGTTGAATTCAGATTATAAATGCACTGAATTGCATATTGTCAGCCAGGCTATATTTAAACCTGTGTTTGTGTTGAATGTGTTGAAAAGGCTTGAGAGTGGAAGGTTATGTAAGGTGTGTGTGTGTGTGTGTGTTATTGAAGACTCAGGGCATTTGTTCATTGTGTGTCTGGCCTTTGCATTCAGGCACAGCGCAATGCAGCAATTAGCAAATTAATCACACAACACAGCCTGCTAATTATGCCCTTATCAATATGACCATGTTCTCGCTACAGAGAGACACGTACAAATCACTCATTATCTCAATAAGTCTCAAGAAGCTCTTTGAACAAGCAGCTTTGAGTTTGTCTAAGAACGGCGGTAATTTGAGTTTTGTAGTTTAATGTTGAAGGACAGATGCTGTTTGTTAAACCATTGTCAGTCAGATGCTGTTTTTTCTGCCCTCACAACAAATATGGTTTTAATTAAATTAAATTGCTTAAAAAAAAAAAATCTCTAAATACATTTATTTTTAACAATTAAATCAGCATGTCAACACAATATATTATGTAATTAAAATACAATAGTAAATACTACAGTAGTAAATACTATATTTTCCATTTATATATTTTCCAAATCAATAAATTGATTTTAAAAAAATAGTAATTAATTAATAAACACATGTAAAAATGACTGAATGCAAATTATATTTTAGGTAACAATTATAATACATTCTTATATAATTTTAAATGATATTTTATTCTTATATATTTTTTATATATAATTTATAATTTTATTTTGTGTTATTCAAAATGTTAAATAATTTATTTATTTTTCTTATTTTTCTAACAATTAAATTAGCATGTCAACAAAATTTATTTAATAGAAATATAATTACAGTTAAACAATTATATATTTTGTAATCAAATATAATTTATAATTTATATATATATATATTTTTTTCTCAGTAAATATTTGTATTTTTAAAACATTTAAATCAGCACATCAACAAAATCAGCATGAATTTCTGAAAGCTTTTGTTTCTAAGCCACACATTTCTTCACACTGATTCTTTGTGATTTATCTATTTTTCTTAGAGCTGACACTCAGAATCGTATTGTGAAAAAGATCATTTCTAGATCTGAAGAATTAAACTCATTCTCGACTTCATATGCTCTTTATATTTCCATTTAATGGGAGCAATAATTCTGTTCTCCGAATTGACGTGCGGCTCTTTTTCTTCCAAGGCATGATATACGTTTCAATGCTCACAATTTCTAGCTTTAGAATCACAAATCAATATTTCTCTCTGGATCGATACGGTTCTCCACAATATAAACCAGAGCA
>CM077256.1:3288045-3392913 GCA_039654775.1 Spinibarbus caldwelli
CTGGAACCGTGAACATTTTTTATTTAAATTTTGAATTTTGAACATTTTCCCAGAAGATTTTTTGAGAATATATAGTGTTTATGGAATCTTGCAAAAACAGAAAAACAAACAAACAAAAAAACAACTGTGAAATGTAAACTCAGAATTCGTCAAAAGTGTGTCTGAATTGTGAGAGAACCTTTTTTATTTTATGTTATTTCTTTCATGGTGGAAATCAGTTTCTGTAATTTATTCATATTTTAAATTAGCTTTTATTTTTATATTTTCAGTTTTCATTTTAATAATAAGTAATATAAAGCAATATATAAATTAATATAAAATATCAAATTTTATTTATTAAATATTTATAAATATTTATATAAAATAAATGTATACATTTGTTATTATTTATATTGCAATATTTTAACTTAGTATAGTCTAACGGGAAGACATGTATATAATAATTTTTAAAAAATGTAGTCTTTGTATCTTATCTACCCTTAAAGGTAAACATTGTTACCAGAAACGTGCATAATGTGCCTTAATGTACTAATATACACCTTTTAGATATAGAAAAGGTGTATAGGTGTCCGTTTGATGAAGGTGCAATTTGACATATTTTTTCCCTGGGAATTTAGTGTACTGAATCAATATTTTAATGGCAAGAATCATTATTTTTGGTTTACTTTTTCCCATTAATATTTTTGGGAGGAAATAGAGGAAGTGTGTGAGAAATCACGTCCAGTCAGATCAGGATTGGTGTTTTGCCATCCCATCAAGCGCTCAGTATTAAGCAGTTATCTCTCACCAAATAGAGCCTGGGAGATCCGTTTCCCGTCTGGTCGGACGGTCACATTAGGAAACACAGTCTAGTGTGATGAAACACGATGACATGGTTACCGGGAGAACAAAGCGCAGAAGACGAATTTTAGCCGGAAGCAGCTTGACTTCAAATAAATTGAATGCTGCTAAATCCGCTTTCATGGGTGCGCGATCTCTTCCCTCTCGTGAGTTCAGCCATCACCCCAGGGAGGAAAAAAATTAAATTAATTGAAACTGTCTGCGTGTATTTTTCATATGAATAACATTAAAGGAATGGTCAGGGTTTGATAGAAATAATTTGTACTCTTCCAAAAAAAAAAAAAAAACTGCAGGTACAGTAAGGCAATATGGATATTATCTAAACAACTTCACAGCTCAAATAATATAATCTATTTTTTTTTTCATCTCAGACATTTTTTCCCCCATGCAATATAGTATTTATGGAAGCTTGCGATAGATAATCTGACAAGTCAGAAAAAAGGCAGAATTGTGAGATAAAAAGTCACAATTACCTTTTTATTTTTTTATTTCATGGCGGAAACTGGCCTCCATAATTTATTAAGATTTTTAAATAAGCTTTTATTTTTTTATATTTTCAATTTTCTTTTTAATTTTAGTTTAGGTTTTAGCAATTTTGGTACAAAATTTGTATCTTTTTGTTATTTTTATTACTTTGTTAAATATTTCTATTTATTATTATTATTATTATTATTATTATTATTATTATTATTATCTGTTTTATATTTATAATAATAATAATAATAATAATAATAAAGCTAAATATAAATATTTTGTAGTTTAATAAGAAATAAATAGGATAAATAAATAGTGGAAGTACTAAAACAATCAAACAAACAAACAATAAATAAATATAATTAAAATATATGTATATATTAAAATAATAAATAATACTCATATAAATATAATTGTTTAGAACTTACACTTAAACCTATTTATTTTTTATTAAACCAATTTAAATTTTTTAACAAAAATGCGAGCATCACATTTCAGTCTTTAAGCTCTCTGGATGCTGGAAAACATCTGAATGTACGTGTGATTTTTTTTTATTTTTTATTTATTTTTTTTTTTGCAGCCAGTGATGAGTCAAAACGATCGTCCATGGAAATCAACCTCATGTTGCAAATGCTGTCGATTGAGCTTAACTCGTATCGATCTGAGAACGTTCTTTAAGAATGTCAGCCATAGGAAGATCCTTCTGAGAGACTGAATGGCCGTCAGAGGAGTAATGCGGAGTGATGGAGGGATAATGATGCAGGAAATGATAGGTGGAGAGAAAGTGCAGAGGGATGCAGAAGGTTAAACTGATAAAGTGAAGCCTGAAACACTGTGGCTCTCTTCCAGAACCTCATGATTCATCTCTCTGTGTGCTGTATGGATAGATAGGTACCTGCTAAAGCAGGTTTGTGACTGAAATAGACCCTCATGAGCAACTGCACATGAACTTTGTAAAACTTTTGCAATCTTTTAAGCCATTCCAGAGAAATCAGCACACAGATTGGAAGAAATGTCAGTGTTTTCATGAGACTCAGTTGATTAAAATAGAGTTTGACAATCGATTGACTGACCTATCAATGCTTTCTAAGCATACAGTCCTGCTTTACCAGTGTTATTTTAGAATTTCTATGCTTAGTAGTATTTATTAATATTTTTAAATCTTTTATTTTTGTTATTAGTTTTCATTTTAATTTGTTTTAGCAATTTTGTTACTACTTTTATTTCATTTTTCAAAAAAGTGTATTTCTATTAACTTTATTTTCTGCCAGTTTTAGCCATTTAGTACTTATTTGAATTTTATAAATTTTGCTTTTGCATCTAATTTTATTTCTGCTTTATACTGTCCTGTTTTACCATTTTAATTTTCTATGCTGTAATAGTATTTATTAATATTTTTAATTCTTTTATTTTTGTTATTAGTTTTAATTTTAATTTTAATTTTAGCAATTTTGTTACTATTTTTCTTTTATTATTTTTTTTAACGTATATTTCCATTAACTTTATTTTTGCCAGTTTTATACTTATTTTAATGAGACAAGTTTTGGCTTTTGCGTCTAATTTTATTTCTGCTTTATTTCAACTAACAAAAAAAAAAAAAAATATATATATATATAATATATACACACATACATACATACATACATACATACATACATACACACACACATATATGTGTATATATATATATATATATATATATATATATATATATATATATATATATATATATATATATATATATATATATATTAGGGGTGACCCTGAATAGTCGATGATTCGATGCTTCGATAGGAGGAGCCTGATTCGTCTCCCAATCTCACAGTCGAATATTTGCGGGGTGTTATGATCATGCCATTTTGGCTATATGGGGGTGCTCAAATGTCTGATTTCACATAGAACTACCGGTTTTCTCAGAATAAGTTAATATACAGCCTATTATGATAATGCTGTAAATAAGAATATGAAAAGAAAGAAGCTTTAAATAAATATTTTAACGTGCGTGAATAAATCCAACCACCCCTATAGATTTCAGTTTCACTTTCCATGATCCGTGACCGACAGAGGAGCATCTTGAAGGCATGGATTTAAATCTTTAGCAAACTCAAACTGACACAGGCAGAGTGAAAGACTGGATTTTTTTCGATCAGGTAGGGTAGAAGTGATTTCAAAACATTTCAGCCGGTTTATATATATTGTGTATATATTATTTATCTCGTATAAGATGCATTTGGTTGAGTTACGCTGCAGTAAAGTGCTTGTAGTACTACGGTTATTTATCTCTTCAGCGTGCAGCATGAGCAGGACAAACAACAATGCAGAATATTAATGACTATGACTGGGACTGTCATATACACATAACATTATAATGAGAACACTATTATAATAAAACGCTGTGAATTTTTAAAGTTTAGTTGCTGTGTTTCTGCACGTTGTTGCGTGAAGGCGGCGT
Source organism: Spinibarbus caldwelli (assembly GCA_039654775.1). Classification (NCBI taxonomy): domain Eukaryota; kingdom Metazoa; phylum Chordata; class Actinopteri; order Cypriniformes; family Cyprinidae; genus Spinibarbus; species Spinibarbus caldwelli. The sequence continues at coordinate 3,291,812 of CM077256.1, forward strand.
CCACAAAAGCAGTTCATTCAGTGCCACGCAGATACGTTCATGGATTCGGGGCATTTTGTGCAGATATTAACGTTATGTTGTATATATGTTGTATATAAGAAGCGTATTCTATATGAGATAAATGAGTTAAATCCCATTGATTAAAAACCTGCCATCATATTCTTCAGTCTACTGGTCATCTTCAGCGCCGCAGCTCAAAACAGAAATGCAGAATATTAATAACTACTGTCATATGCATAACATTATAAAGAGAGAACTATTGTAAAAAAAAAAAAAAATTGTGAATTCTTAGGGCTTCGCTGACGTTTAATGTTAACTATCTCTTAATCAAAACATAAAACATTATTTACCCCGTTTGTATCTGCGAGGCATTGGCTATTTTCCGTGTGTGTTAACGTCAGTATTTATGACTGTTAAATAACTTGACTTTTGGTAATGTATTTTGCCCCCCGCCCCCAAACATATGATTCCACTATCAGTCGACTATCGGCATGATACGAAAATCCCGATTCGAAAATGAAAATCCTTAGTCGGGGACACCCCTAAAAATATATATAGATAGACATAGATAGATAGATAGATATACATACACACACACACACACATATATATATATATATATATATAAACTTTAGTTAACAACGACTTGTGCATCATTTTTAAGATTGAAAGTACTATTTTTTTTAATTAGTTTTCATTTTATTTTTTTCATATTTTACTTTTTCATCTTTATTATAAAATTTTGATATTTAATTTGATTTCTGTTTTCAATTACCAAAAAAAGATTTTTAATAGTTTAAGCTTTAGTTAACAACTTAACAACACTGCCTTGTGCCAGTTTCTAGAATTTGTTTTCTAAGTGAGTAATTTAGCTTCATACTGTTCAGAAGTGCTTCATGCTGCATGCACACTAACTCTGCCTTGCGTTCTCTGAGTAGGCTGCTCACTAGGGTTTGGAGCACAGCCCGCTGCTGAAGGACAGACATGTATTGATTCAGAGGCAAGAGCTGCTGAGACTGAAGAGCAGTGATCTGAGCTCTTGTGGTTTGTATCATGAGATTTCTCCTCCCTACCATATTATGCTAAGTAGAACGCTTTAGCTCCTTCAGACTGAACTCTATTAGCATGATTTATGTGGATGTGAAGCCATTCTGGATGTCATCGGTGTAAACAAGAGTAGGCCTAAGCCGTGTAATATTTTTAAGCGCATGCACACAACAGACGTAAATAGCAGTGTTTAGGAAGCTACTTTTATATTTTGTTACACTACTTTGAAACTTTGTTAAACTTTACAGACTTTTTATTGTCAGCAGATATAATCAAAACAGATTAATACTATCAAACATAATATATCAAAAATATAAATATATAACAATTATAAGATTATAAAACAATTAAAATATAATAATTATAACAATAATAATAATAATAATAATAATAATAATAATAATAATAAGTTATTGTTGTAAATTATTTTTTAATAAAAATATTAACAATAAACAATGATAAAATTATAATTATGCAATTTATAATAATATACAATTGTATACCATTATAATAATAAACAATTAAAAAATATATATTAAAATTTTAAAACGGGGTGTCCGCGTGTCCTTAAAATGTCTTAAATAACGTTTTCCTAATAAAAGGCCTTAAGTCTTAAAATGTCTTAAATTCAGATTCAATGGGTCTTAAATATATATATATATATATATATATATATATATATATATATATAGATAGATAGATAGATAGATAGATAGATATATAGATATAGATAGATATATAGATATAGATAGATATATATCTATAGATAGATAGATATATATCTATAGATAGATAGATATATATCTATAGATAGATAGATATATATCTATAGATAGATAGATATATATCTATAGATAGATAGATATATATCTATAGATAGATAGATAGATATATATCTAGATAGATAGATAGATATATATCTAGATAGATAGATAGATATATATCTAGATAGATAGATAGATATATATCTAGATAGATAGATAGATATATATCTAGATAGATAGATAGATATATATCTAGATAGATATATAGATATATATCTAGATAGATATAGATATCGCTTTTCATTTATTCTCTTTCCTATTACTTGTTTCACTTTTCTTTTAGTTTTTATGACCATTTCTTACTTGTATGTTTGGCACAGTTATTTTTTTAGGATTACTGTTAAAATAATGTAGTTTGATTTGTATATGTTATCTATTTTAAATTTAGTTACAGTTGTAGTAATGTTTGTCATTTTATTAGTTTTTTTCTATTATGTCTGTATAAGTTATTTATTAAGTTTTAGTTTTATTTAATTTGAGTTATTTTAGTACTTCAACAAACTACATGGAAATGAATTAATATTGAATTTATGGATATGTCTGTGTGTGTGCATATATGTCTGTGTGTGTGTGTACATACACATAGTTGTTTTTGGTGTTTGGCTTAGTTTTATGTTAGAATCATTATTACAATCTTATACCTTTTTGTTCTCTTAATATTTTGAATTGTTTGTAGCTTTATTTTGTTTTCATTTAAATGTTAAGTTTAGAAATTTTGTCTCATGCATTTCTCATTTTTATTTAATTAATCTTTTTTTAATGTGTGTGCGTGTGTGTATATACACTATTTATAAAGTTTTAGCTTTTAGTTTTGGATCAGTTTTAGTTGTTTTAATACTACAATTGATTGTTTCTGTTGTCCTCATTTGTAAGTCGCTTTGGATAAAAGCGTCTGCTAAATGACTAAAAGTAAAAAGTAAAGTAAAGTAAAGATTCTCTATGGGGTTCAGGTCTGGTGAGTTTGCTGGCCAGTCAAGCACACCAACACCATGGTCATTTAACCAACTTTTGGTGCTTTTGGCAGTGTGGGCAGGTGCCAAATCCTGCTGGAAAATGAAATCAGCATCTTTAAAAAGCTGGTCAGCAGAAGGAAGCATGAAGTGCTCCAAAATATCTTGGTAAACGGGTGCAGTGACTTTGGTTTTCAAAAAACACAATGGACCAACACCAGCAGATGACATTGCACCCCAAATCATCACAGACTGTGGAAACTTAACACTGGACTTCAAGCAACTTGGGCTATGAGCTTCTCCACCCTTCCTCCAGACTCTAGGACCTTGGTTTCCAAATGAAATACAAAACTTGCTCTCATCTGAAAAGAGGACTTTGGACCACTGGGCAACAGTCCAGTTCTTCTTCTCCTTAGCCCAGGTAAGACGCCTCTGACGTTGTCTGTGGTTCAGGAGTGGCTTAACAAGAGGAATACGACAACTGTAGCCAAATTCCTTAACACGTCTGTGTGTGGTGGCTCTTGATGCCTTGACCCCAGCCTCAGTCCATTCCTTGTGAAGTTCACCCAAATTCTTGAATCGTTTTTCCTTGAAAATCCTCATAAGGCTGCGGTTCTCTCGGTTGTTTGTGCATCTTTTTCTTCCACACTTTTTCCTTCCACTCAACTTTCTGTTAACATGCTTGGATACAGCACTCTGTGAACAGCCAGCTTCTTTGGCAATGAATGTTTGTGGCTTACCCTCCTTGTGAAGGGTGTCAATGATTGTCTTCTGGACAACTGTCAGATCAGCAGTCTTCCCCATGATTGTGTAGCCTAGAGAACCAAACTGAGAGACCATTTTGAAGGCTCAGGAAACCTTTGCAGGTGTTTTGAGTTGATTAGCTGATTGGCATGTCACCATATTCTAATTTGTTGAGATAGTGAATTGGTAGGTTTTTGTTAAATGTAAGCCAAAATCATCACAATTAAAAGAAACAAAGACTTAAACTACTTCAGTCTGTGTGCATTGAATTTATTTAATACACGAGTTTCACAATTTGAGTTGAATTACTGAAATAAATGAACTTTTCCACGACATTCTAATTTGAGATGCACCTGTATATTTTCAGAATTAGAAATAAACAATTAATTTTAAATAATTAATTTTACATATTCATTTAATAATAAAAATTATATTAATTGTTACCATTTTATATTAATAGAATATTATATTAATATAAAATAATGTTAACATACATATCTGTATATATATGCCTGTGTGTATGTATGTATGTGTGTGTGTGTGTGTGTGTGTGTGTGTGTGTGTGTATAAATAAATAAATAAATAAATAAATAAATAAATAAATACTAACTAATAAACATGACACAAACTTTCCAAAACGTATCAGTTCACATGAATGGGACTGATAGCTAATGTAATGATCCGTCAAGCGTGTTTCTTCAGGACTCTGCTCATCCGGAGCGATTCCTGCTCTCTCCTGTGGAGTGTTTTCAGCAGGCTGCGTGTAATTAGATTGCGTTTAATCCTTCCCTTCGCTTCAAAGAGAGCTGCTAAGTTTGATTGTGTGTCTGTCGCTTGTCTTCTGCAGGGAGTCTCGTCTCCTCTCCTCACAGGAGCCCGTGTCACTTTGACGCTTTCTATCTACAGCACTGCTTAGCTGTCCTCTGAGACGCTCCTCACGTTGATTTTCTTCCGTTTGTGCTGCACATCGGAATGAAACCGCTCTTTTTTTTTTTGATTTTGCATGCATGTTAAATGGCTAGTTCTCCCAAAAAAGCACAACAGGCATCATAGAAGTCGTTTGCATGACTCATGTGCTTTCAAGTTGTGCAAAACACAATCTTGCTTTCCACACAACAAGCTCTCATGATGATTCCTACCTTTCAATTACCCAGAATCCCTCATGCACGCACTTCAGCTATCATTGTGTTTTAAGAGACAAAAACAGTGTGTGAAAAGTGCTTAACAGCCTGACCTTCACACACTCAGACACACTTTTCTTCAGGAAAATGAGTGTGTCTCTCTTAAGTTCACTCCGCTGCTTTGAAATGATAGGAATGGTGCTCACTGATTATTGTTGGTGTTTGAGTGAGTGTTGAAGTGCCGTCTGTTCAATATCTTTAAGAACCATACCTATAACTTTAAGATCTCCAGGACAGACAGTCTGAAGTCAACTGAAACTGAAGTCGTCCACTCTCATGTCGTTCCAAATGATTTTTGTTTTACTATTGAAGATAAAGGACAAAAAAGAGCAACTTTTTTCCAGTGCAATGAGTTCATACACTGCAAATGTTTAATTATATATTTTTTTGAACATATAAAAATAAAGCAGAATAAATTTACTTGAGGACCAAAACTAATATTATTTGAGATATTATTTAATTATTTTTACATTATTATTATTATTATTATTATTATTATTAATTTTTTAAAATATTTTTTACATTTCATATTTTATTTTAATACCTATTTATTTTAAGCACTTTAAAAGTTGTATTATTATTATTATTATTATTATTATTATTATTATTATTGTTATTTCTCAATATATCTAAAAAATAAAGCAGAATAAATTTACTTGAGGACCAAAACTTCATAATATATAATAATAACAACAACAACAATAATAATAATAATAATAATAATAATAATAATAATAATAATAATAATAATAATAATAAGACCTGTTTTCATAGGTTTTACCTTGAGTGTAGATGGCAGATCTGATCATTATTTTTTTATTTTTTTTATTTAGTTCTTTTTATTTTATTTTTTTTTATAATCTTGTTTATCCTTGGAAGAAGTACAAAAATGGAAAATCTTGCAGCGCTGCTTCTCAATTGTATTTATTATGATTTAAGGGTTTTTGGATATTTTAAATGGGTTAGGGTTAGGAAAATGGGTGGTTAAAATGCACAAAAAGTCTTTCTAAAAGCATTTTGAAAAGTATTTATTAGTTTTGTTTTTTCATTGAATTATTTATTTAGAATTTATATATATATATATATATATATATATATATATAAATCATGTTTTCTTGTCCTTATTGGTTAAATGCAAAAAAGCTGCATAAATATTCCACAGAAATGATACAGATGTGGCGTGTGAGTAAATAATGACTAAATTTTAATATTGGATAAACTGTTTTTACATCCAGATAATGTTGTGATGAGGGTGTTCCACTAAGGTCCTTTGTCGAATAGCCTACACCTTCCTGTCAGCGAGAGTATTTCCTCTCTTTATCTCATTCATTACTCACACAATCTGTGATCAGGTTGCAGTTGATCTTTATGAGCGCAGCACGCTCGTGTATGTCACTCGCTCAGGCTTTAAACAAAACAGCAACCAACCTGTAAATAATGCATGCGCTGTTCCGACACGTGTCACAGTTGGCTGTGTCCTGTCCGGTCCGATAGGAGAGCCTGTGAGGAGATAAAGAGAGAGAGGACGAGTCATTACACAGGTGCCCTGTCCTTCCTCATTATCAACTCACGAGAAAGATATGTTAGCATTCCTCACACCGGTGTTCTGCAGAGGACACAAACCGGAGAACAGAACGGCCTTGAAATCTTGGTATTTTTGCACGGCGGCGTTGCAGAAATGTCAGATCGTGCTGCTTTTGACGGCGTTTTTGTTTGCTAACGGGAGCTAAAATGTACTGATGCGTGTTTCATATAGCTCTGTTTCTCTGAGGTTTGCTGTCTACATAAGCAGTTGTCTTTTAAGGTAGCATCCTGGCTGAAATGAAACTGCACAAGAGATGATAGTTTAAAGTGAATTCCAATAGTTCATGCCAGCTAATTATGTAATGCTCTACTCAAATGCACAGCAATCACAAATGTTGAGTAAATTAGGCTTTTTAAACTAAATTAAAAATGGACTGTCTTAAATATTTGTGATAGATTGTTAATAATTGTTGATAAGGCAACAAGTCTTTCTATTGAGCTTTCTTTGGGTTAGTAAGATTTTTTTAAAAATGTTTTTGATAATAAATTAGTATATAACTTATCTGCTGTATTCATGTTTTAAAGTACGGGTAAAACTAAAGTAAAAATCAATATGGAAAATTCCTTTCAATTTTTTAATGTTTTTGATAATTAATACATTTGTATGGATATGTATATATAATAACTTATCTGCTGTCTTTTTATTTTATGTATTTATTTATTTATTTTATTCATACACTCTAATTTTCAGCCAGGACATTATTAATTAATTTTACAGACATTTGTGTTAACCCTAAAACTCCACACAGATACAGATAAAACACCAGTAAAAAAAAATAAATTCTGAAAAAATCTTCATATTAATACAGTACATTGTGTCTTATTTTTTATTAATATTAATAGCTATTAATAGCTTTCATTTCAGGAGTGATGTCTCCTTTTGACCTTTAACCTTGTATAGAGTCCACAGAAACAGATTATTGTACGGTTGGAAGATCCAAACATGGCCCATTATAAGATTTCTAACAGAGTTAGTCACTTATTGATTTTTTATCTGTTGGTATTTGATAGAATCCATGATGCCATGTGTCTAAACAAGATGTCCAGGACCTCCAGCAGAAATATAGGCCCACAACATCAAAAATACAGCAGCATATTTTTATTGTACACATGGGGTACTTTTTATCCCTGTGTTCACCAAACCCATCTTGAGTGTTTGCTGCTAAAAAGCTCATTTTTTAGTTTCATCTGACCATAGAAGCCAGTCCCATTTGAAGTTCCAGTCGTGTCTGATAACTGAATATGCTGGAGTTTGTTTTTGGATGAGCTAGGAGAATTTTTCTTGAAACCCTCCCAAACAACATGTGCTGATGTAGGTGCTGTTTGACTATTTTTTTTTTTAAGGTTTTCTGACCCCGAGACTCAACTATTTTCTGCAATTTTTCTGCAATCCTCTTCCAGGCAGTTTCCTAACACTTTATGTTGTTTGGAAATTCTTAATTATTGCCCTGATGGTGGAAATGGGAATTTTCACTGCTCTAGCTCTTTCTTAAAGCCACTTCACTAATTTGTGAAGCTCATTTATCTTCTGCTGCACATCAGAAATATATTCTTTGGTTTTTCTCATTGTGATGGATGATTAAGGGAATTTGGGCTTTGTTTTCCCTCCTATTTATATTTCTGTGAAACAGGAAGCCATGGCTGGATAATTTCATGTTCATAATCACCCTGGTGTGCTCAAAATTGTGAATATGAATGGGAATATACTTGAGATATTTTACTCATGAGAATTTCTAGGAGTACCAATTAATTGTCCAACGTGTATTAGAGAAAAACATTTATTTCATAATGATATTTCCCCCCATTTTAAATTCTTATCGAATGAAAGGTTAGATTTTTGTGAATTTTTTTTAAATGAAAGATCAAAAGGATTAACAATGCAGATTAATTTTCACAGCCTTCTTTGATCATATTTACCAAGGGTGCCGATATTTTTGGCCATGACTGTACATGTAGTTAGTGTGTACACACGAGCCTCCAGCCTGCAGTGAACATGAAATATAATCTGACAGGAGAGTTCATGGGTGAATTTAGACCAATGGACACTGATTCCTTCCCAAAATCCTTTGTGTTCGACCACAGGGGCGTTATATCATTTCTGCTGGAGGTTTGCTAGATGTGATCATCCTCACCTAAAATAGACTGAGCTCAGGGGGAAACTGGAAGTTCATTAACTAAACCAGAGCTTGATTTTGAAGGTTCTTCATTCGTCAGATCTTCTCTGGTTTTTGCCTTTCACTTTTATGAGTCTTTTTTTCAGCTGGAGAACTTTGTATGTAAATATTTGTTTCAAAGCGAATTATAATCAGCCCGGATGTGTGTAATGTTTGTTGAAGTGCAGAGCTGTGTTCCTGAATTACTTCATTGCTGTTTTGTACATCGGCAATCAGCTTCACGTCGGCGCTCTTAACAGCGTGAAAAACAAAACTGTTATTCAAATGCTGAATAAATTATACATAATACTAGAATGCATCTCATTATAGTCACTTAACTGTCACTCATTGGAGGTTTACACAGTTGCAAGTGACTTTGAGCCTTGCAGTTCAGCACGAGCTCATTGACCAGAGATATTTTGCTGAATCTTCAGCATCACGGTAAAGCAGTTCATATTTTACTGTAAGATGTGCATGTGAGTTTGAAGTGTAATTTGAAAGTGATGTCTTTTTATTAAGTTTTCTTTACAAGTTGCATGCAAAAACACATTTTAATCAATTTATTGCCTTGTATTACTCATTTAAATAAAAGCATCTGCAAAACAAATGCATGTTATCTACCGTTCAAAAATGTTTTTGAAAGAAGTCTCTTATGCTCAGCAAGGCTGCATTTATTTGATTAAAAATACAGTAAAAATTGTAAAAATTGTGAAATATTATTACAATTTAAAAATAACTGTTTTCTATTTGAATATATTGTAAAATGTAATTTATTCCTGTGATCAAAGCAGAATTTTCAGCATCATTACGCCAGCCTTTAGTGTCACATGATCCTTCAGAAATCATTCGAATATGCTGATTTGCTGCTCAAATAACATGTTTGTTTATTATAAATGTAGAAAACAGTTGTGCAGTTCAGTATTTTTGTGGAAACTTTTTTTTCTGGATTCTTTAATAAATAGGGTGGTCAAAAAAACAGCATCTGTTTGAAATGGAAACCTTTTGTAATATAATGTCTTTACTGTCAATTTTCGGTGAATTTAATGCAGCTTTGCTGAACTCAAGAATAAATTTCATAAAACTGAGCATTGATGTCTCTGAAAGGAATAATTACAGAGTTTTGCGTATTGAAGGTTTGTCAGACCTGAATGGTAGTTCATACACTATGACTGTGTAGCAAGGGAATAAATCTTATTTGCTCTGTATTTAATTGTAAATACAAAACTGTAAAGCTCTACTATTTGATGTACATTGGTGATCTTTCGCTCTGAAGCGAGTCTGTTTGCTTTGCTCTCAGTATACAGTAGTCAGTGTTTACATCTGATTCCTAGTCTCTGGTATGTGTTTGTGTTTGCCCTGTTTACTCCCTCCAGCAGGATTGTGCTATAGTCTCTGAACTGAATATTTCTAATGTTAATACATGCTAAAGCAAATAGCATAAATCTCCTTTTGCCAACAACATTTCTTTGCTGGTGGCGGTTATATCGCATATGTGTGGAGACGTGGGGTCCGAAAATTCGAGAAACTTTACTTTCACTGTTGGCTGCCATTAGTAATTACCACCTGTCGTCGCAACGATTGCTTTGCTGGCAGGAAGAAGGTGACCTGTCGACTCGTCCGATGGTCCCGTGATGGAGGGCCAATGTCAGATTGACGGGAACCCAACGGAGTAATCAATAGCTCTGATGAGGCGTGTTGTCATATCTGTCTGTCTCTCGTCCTGTCGATCTGTATCTCCAGCTCAACTCTGCCCGTCTCTTATTGCTGGAGTATTACTGGTTGAATACAAGTTAAGCTGTATTGACAGCATCTCTGGCATTCATTCGATTAGTACAGAAAATGATTTTAATTCATACTGCGGTTTGCTAAAACGAACAAAAAGTTAAACCACTCACGTTTCTGGTTGTTTAACCCAAAATATTCCTGTTTTTTAGTATTTTTTATTTTTTTATTTTATTTAACACTTACTTAGTTTGGTTTGACTTTTGTCCAATTTTTTTAAAAAAAAATTTTTATGTACGTTATATGATTAAATATTCATTGATTATTAATTATACCATTTATTCATTTATTTACTTATTTATTTACAGTGTGGTAATGCTTAATTTTTGATAACTCAATTAATTTTTAAATGTTAAATATGAATTAAATATATAAAATGGTAAATTTATTTTGAAATGAACAATTTGTGATATACCTTTACCGTGATGAAAGAATATAGAAAAAAGCATGAACAAACCATTTTCACCATGTTTTCTCCTGTAGCTAAGTTTGTTTTTGCAATTTAGTTTGATCTTACATGTGTTTGTCTCACCTTTTTACTTGTTTTATTATTTTAATGTGCTTGCACAAATAATTAGGTTTTTTTATTATTATTTAGCACAAAGGTTGTTCACCTTCAGGTTAATGATGAAATTCGGAAATATTATTGTCAAAATGCAAAAATGGAACAAAAAAATGAACTGATTCTGCATGTAATTTATCAGACAAACAAAATCAGTATAATATTGTTTAAATGGAAAGAAAGAGAGAGAAAGAAAGTAAGTATTGAGTGATTTATACTATATGTAGAAATGCAAAAATGGAACAAGCATAAAAACTGGTTCTGCATATTAGTTATCAGACAAACAAAAAATCAGTATTAGGCCAGACTGATTTCACGTCAAGTGTGATCCATACTGGAGTTTGCATTTCCATCCTGATCTGAGCAGTGAACCGTTCAGTGTGAAAACGCCCTGCTTCTCTGTGACTCAGAGAGACTCTGAAACTACAGTCCAGAGCTCATTTTGGGCAGTCGCTGTCAGAGAGCAGCCCACACGGCCATTACCGGCGCTCTGTCTGCATCTGAGCGCCTCCACCTCTGAGCTCTACACCAGCCTCCTTAAAAGGTCAAACTGCGGGGCTCATTGTGTAAAAGAGCGGGACACCGACGGCCATTTTGGCTCTAATGAGAGCATGTGAAGTGCTGTTTTCTGATGTGTGGAGTTTATCTGAGGCTAGTTTCCATGCCTAATGGGGACAGTGATGTATAGCGCTGTTGCTGGGAGCCTGAGGTTGGACAGGAGGGCAGGAGGAAGGCAGAATAATGTTTGTCACAAGGCTCTGGCTGCCGAACCCTCTGGAGCAGCTGGCACAGCGCGGGAGGTAATGTGTTGGAATGTAAAAAGGAAGTCAATTATGTTGTATCCCGAAAGAGAGAAGACCTTTGGGACGCGAGGTGAATTCTCCCACAAAGGACCCTCTTTTATTGGGCTGCATATTATTTGTGCAGATTGCATCGATTATCATTTAAATAGATGCACAGAGAAACAGTTACTGTCAGAAGTAATTGTTTTCAAAGCTTCAGGTGACAAATGTTATAATGTCTAACTAATTTTCAGTATGGATGAGTTCTGGCAATTTTTTTTTTTTTTTTTTTTAAGCTCAGAAAGTAATTATTTTTGCCTCATGTTTTAGCAAGGGCTGGTTATGAGGGAATATAGAAATGTCAACCAGCTGAGATATTGCTGCAACACCGTAGATATTTTATGTATTTTGTAAGCTCTATTTTTCATTTATTTTTAATAACCATGTCATAATACATATTTTTTATAACCCTTTGAATTAAATATTTGTTAAATATTATATTGTTGTTATTGTTATCTAATTCATATTTGAATCATTTGTTTATTTTATTTTTATTACTTTATTTAAATTTCTTATTGAATATATTGCAATGTCTATTTTTTGATAATCTATTGATTTAAATATTATTGAATTCTGGAAATTATTTAATATTTAGTTTGGATTAATATATAAAAAGTTGGAAAAAAATCCCCTGTATATTTTTCCTCACATGTTATGTCTGAAAGCATGTTTAATTTATTGCGTATATTTACCACATTTATTTTTTTCATTTTATTTTTTATCAAATGTTTTAATTCCTGTTTTTGATAATCAAGCGAGTTAAATAGTCTTTAATTTAATTCTTGAAATTATTGATTTCATATTTAGTATGGATTGCATATATAAAATATACCTTAACTGTGATGAAAGAACTTTCTCTCCTACAATATTTGTATATTAACAAAATAATATTTTATATTTTATTTAGAAAGCATGATCAAAACCTTGTCCAAGGCCATGTCTGAAAGTGTGTTTAATGTATTGCATGTTTTTAAGGAATTGTTTGGTTGGTTTGTTTCCATGAATCACTCAACATTTGTTTTTGATCATTAACTAATGCACACCACGCTTTTTACTGTGATTCATAGTTTAGCTACACAACCGCTAGCATTCCCTTTGATCCTGTAGCATGTTTTTAGTCAAACACCTCTTTGCATAACGTCTTTGTCTGCAGCACGCTTTTGAACACTTTGAAAAGTACTACATCACGCCTGCGGTAATGTAACAGATGTAATTATGAACACACTCACCTACGTCCTCCAGTCACACTGTCTTTTGTCACACGAATGACATTTCTGAGTGTGTGAAATGAAACTAATGTTGCATAACCACACAAGCATTAACTGTTTCTGCATTGAATGCAGGAAAATGCACTTTCTCAGACCTGAGCTGAAAACGAGCTGCATTGCCTTGAATACATTAAAATATTACTTGAAGTTTAATATCTGGAAAAGCATTATCCATAAGAAACCTCTGAGGCATTTGCTAGGGTAATGTTAGAAAATTCCCTCTCTGAAACCAAAGTTGAATTTCATTTGTTTTTGTGTCAAGGCTTTTTTACTGTGTAAAGCGTGCCATTAGACATTTGTATAAGTGCTTATACACTGGCTAAAATTAATAATGCACCCGGATAATGTGTTTATATTATGCAAAATATGTTGTTTTGATCAGTCAGCGGTCCATTGTCCCATGATTCTCCGAGTTTGTGATTGAGCGGATCTCTAATCATCCTCATGATGATGTTGTCTAGTCTCCTGATCATCCTCTGGATCAGTTGTTTACGAAACCCTCTTGCTGTGACCTTAATTGTGCTTCAAGTATATAAAACAGACATGTAGTCTTGCAGGTAATTAATGCCGTTTTTAATCACTATCCTGGCAGGGTTCCAGTGCTTACATCCCAAAGCAGAAATATGTGTGTGAATATGCGGGAAAATAAGTCTGTTTCCTGTGCAAACTCAAATTTTTCTTTTGACCTAACCGGTCTCAAACATTAGATTTAGTCCTGTGTTTCTCTAAATTGCATGCAAACTGATCTCATAAGGGGATTACTTAATGTTGTACAGTTTTGTGTGTAAATGCTGAACTAATCAGTATGTTATGCTTAGCTGGGTGGGATAAAGCTAAATGCGGCATTGGAATATTTTAAAGCGATAGTTTAGACTGATTTGCATGATATCCTGCTGTGGGAATGAGCTGGTTTATCATTGATTGGCTCTGACTATCCTGCTTGTGTAACTTACTAGTTAGTGTCTATGATATTTCCTGTTTGGATGTTTATTTTATTTAAATATACTGTGTGATCTTCTCCTGTGTGAGGTACTTGTACATTTTATCGTCTTTTCTACTCTCGTAAAAAAGGTTTGTCATTGCTTAATGCATCTGCCCCGATTTGGAGTGGATTCAATTGTTAGATTAAATAGGTGCTTTCGAAAGTCGAAGGTTTTTGGCATCGTTAAATAAGTAGTATTTAGAAAGCCTCTAGCAAATTTCCCAGGTTGAGTCCAAGGTGATAAAAGTCAATATGAAAAAGACCGCTGCCCCGAAAGTCTTGCTAACCGACCAAAGATGCACTTATCCATCCTAATTAGACCTGCTATAGCAGTCAGTTTGAGAACCAAACAATTCTTGGGGCTGATTTAATGTTTAGAAAACCATAGAGACAACCAAAGTAATCAATCTTTAGGTCAACTTTCCGAACAATGAACATTGGTTTGTTGGGGCTTTCAACACATCTGTACTTGGTATGAGTTGTAGATGTTTAGGGAAACTGGTGTATAAATGCAATTCTGCTTGGTGCAGTTCTGTTGGCACAGAATTTCATTTTTATGAAAAAGAGTTCTGCCCTTAAAGTCTTTCTAACCAACCAAAGATGCACTTATCCTCCTAATTAAACAAACTATAGCTATAGAACCAAACAATGGTTCTCAAACTGATGTAATGTTTTTGTTGTTGGAGTAGTTACTTGTATCTCATGCATAAATGCATTGGAAACTACCAAACTAATCCATCTTTTAGTCAACTTTCTGATGTGCATTGTGGTTCACATTGTAGTTGGCGTGCATTGTGGATGTTTCGGGAATTCAATTACTTTGTCACCAAATTTCATATTTTGAAACAGAGTGCTTACCTTAAAGTTACTAACCAACCAAAGCAGTACTCATTTATCCAAATTAGGCCTACTATGGAGTTTGAGAACCAAACAATATACGTGGGACTGAAGTAATTTTTTCTGTGTTGAATAAGTTTCTTGTATCCCATGCATAAATGCACAGAGACAACCAAAGTAATCCATCTTTAGGTCAACTTTCTGAAATATGTACATTGTGGTTCATCGGCGCATTGCAGTTGGCATGAGTAGTGAAGGTTTGGGGAAGCTTGAGTGAAAATGCAATTCTTTTGGAGCTGAAAATGTTCTGCTCATATAGTCTTGCAAACCAACCAAAGATGTACTCGTCCATCTAAATTGGACCAACTAGCAGTTTGAGAACCAAGTAATATATTCTATGTTGGAATAGTTTTTTGGAATAGTTATCCAAAGTAATTCTCCTTTAGGTCAACTTTCTGAACAATGTGCATTGTGGCTCATGGGTGCTTTCAACACAATGTAGTTGTGAATGTTTGGAGAAACCTGTGTGGAAATTCAATTATGTTGTCACAGAATTTCATATTTATGAAAGAGTGCTTCCCTTAAAGTCTTACCAGCCAACCAAAGATGTATTCATCCATCCTAATTAGGCCTACTATAGAGTTAGAGAACCAAACAATACGTGGGACTAAAGTTTTCTGTCTTGAAAAAGTTTCTTGTTTCCCATGCATAAACGCACGGAGACAACCAAAGTAATCTATCTTTAGGTCATCTTTCTGAAAAATATACATTGTGGTTCACTGGTTTAACACATTGCAGTTGGCATGAGTTGTAGATGTTTGGGGAAATGCAATTCTGCTTGGTGCAATTCTTTTGGCGCAGAAATTGAGTGCTGCCCGTATAGTCTTGCTAACCAAACAAAGATGCACTCATCCATCCTAATTGTACCTACTATAGCAGTTTGAGAACCAAACAATGCATGGGACTGAAGTAATGTTTTCAGTGTTAGAATAGATTCTTGTATCCAATGCATAAACGCATAGAGATATCCAAAGTAATCCATCTTTAGGTCAACTTTCTGAACAATGTGCATTGTGGCTCGTTGGCGCTTTCAACACCATTGGGGAAACCTTTGGAGAATTGCACTTCTGCTTGGTGCAGTTCGATTGGCACTGAAATTCATTGTTATGAAATAGAGTCCTTCCCTTAAAGTCTTGCTAACCAACCAAAGTTGTACTCATCCATCCTAATTAAGCCTACGATAGCAGTTTTAGAACCAAACATTACGTGGGATTGTAATGTTTTCTGTCTTGGAATAGTTTCTTGTATGCCATGCATAAATACATAAAACAACAAAAATAATCCATTGTGGTTCAACACATTGCATTTGGCATGTTTGGGGAAACCTGTGGGAAATTGTGATTCTGCTTGATACGGTTCTTTTGGCACAGGATTTAATTTTACTCTTTGCATGCTGTTTAAAGTACACCGTCTTACCCTTCTCTATGAGCTTCTCCTTTTTCCAGCTCCTGAATGACACCCAGCAGCACTTTGATGGTTTCCTGGCTGGAGCTGATCATGTTTTCCATGGCCTGGAGCTGCGCTTTAACATCCCCATCCTGATTGACAGGCACTATCTGCTTGCATGCCTCATTATCCGTCTGTAGAGTTCCCGATCCCGTGCCGCCCCTGCATGGAGGCGCCGGCATGGGAACTGCTGTCGAGGAGACCGGAGTCACTGGCGTCACCTCCTCCATGGCCCGCAGTGGTCGAGCAGACAGCGTTCCCGCGTGGCACTGGACCTGCGTCGTGCAACTGGTCCGTGGCAGCGTCTGCGACTGCAGGCCATTGAGCTGCAGCGCCTTCTTGCGTTTGTTCCGCTCGGACGGACTCTCCAGACACTCCACCTGCGTGAGGGAGTTCCATGCGATGGGTCCCGTCACTTTGGAGGAGGAATCCTCTAGAATATTCCCACCGCTTTCCCCAGAGTTCAGCAATTGCAGCTTGCCTGAGCGATCAAGAGTTTCAGAGTCTCTCTGGAAGCCCTTACTGTGTTTACTTCTGACGCTACAGATCTGATAGTCTGAGTTGTCCGTTCCCACTGCGGACCCATCTGTCGGACAAGGAAGAACCAGAGCATCCGAACACGGTCCATCTGTTCTCTCTAGACAGTCCCTGGCTTGTGGATGTTGCTCTATAGTTGCGACGCACTTGCTGGTGTGCATTAATGCTCTTGTTTTCCTCACATTTTGAGAGGGCACGCACTCCCTACCCGCCTCGGTAGCTTTCGCCCTCTTTACATCAATAACAAACCCATCATCCTGGTCCTTACAGCTCTCCACAACAGCGGCATGCTTGACCGTATGTCCTTTCTTCCGCTCAAACGGAAAAGTCTGGTAACGCTTCCTAAGATCCGGTGACGTTTGCACTCCAGTGCTTTTGGTGACGTTAGGGATTGATCGGCGAGCTGGGACGGTCATGTACTTGCGGTATGCCACCTTGTAGACCGGCTTCCCCCCTCTGGCAGCAGCTGCCTGTTCGTTCTGCGCCTCGCAGATGTCCTTGAAGCGCACCTGAAGGGCTTTGTTGCGTTTGCGCACCTGCCGGCTTTTGTCCGACGATCCTTTGACCTCCAGAGCCATGGAGGCCGCCGTTGCCTCTGAGTCCGACTCAGAGTTGGTGAGCATGCATTTACCAGCGTCCTTGCTCACCATGGTTCCTGCAAACACAATATTATTAGTTGGAACAATAGTGCACTTGCCTTACTGTATCATGCACAACTGTATCTTGTTTGTAATTGTGTTAGTATATTAGATTTCTGTGCTTAAATGATCTGACACAAACGTGAAAATAATCAGTCATGGAACCAGAAAAGGGCATAACTGCAACATCTTTCATCCCCAGACTCTATGAACGTTTCATATAGCGAATTAGCGTCCTTTCCCTCGCTAACCTGCCCGGCTTGTTTGCGGTGAAATTTATGGAGCAATCTCATGAGTGTTGTCTTAGCCCGTGACTTGTTTGTCTTTGACAGTTAATTGCATCACTTAATCTCGTGTGTTCCTGGAGCGACTGCACGCAGCGAGAATGATAGAAGTGAAAGCGCGTCATCTGTCTACCTCCCTGGAGTTCACCATCCCTCAGCTATCTAATAGAAAGAGAGACACTGTCTGCCCTGTGAGTCAGCATCATCACCCTGACAAACACTCCCAGCTTCCCTCTGAGGCCTGTGTGTCAAACTGCCTTTTTTAGTGCCTCGATATGTGCATTCTTTTCTGGAAATAGGAGTGTGTTTGAAGCTCCATCCATCCATCCATGATCTTATTCTATCTTAGAAAACATACTTTTTTTTCTATTTTACTCAATGAGACCAAAGACTGTCTGTTAGATTTACCCAAAATGAATTATATGTCATGTTTAACCACTATAGATACATCAGAGCCAGTGGCAAATTCCAGAAGATCTGGCCGAGGTAAGGCTGCTCTTGGAGGGTTCATGAATGCTGAATGCCCGCTGACGCCCTGGAGCTCACATCTTTGAAAACGTCAAAACAAATTTTCAAATAGACCTTATCTTTATATCAAACTGGATATTTGAAGTCTAAACAACCTATATTATTGCCTAAAAAACTCTTAGAACTACATTCTGTGACACAAAAACAGTATTATTTATGAATTATAGTGGATTTGGGCATCTGTGAGAAATACTGTGCACGGAGTGATACAAACGGTGAAAGGTTGGAGTGCTGTTATCACTAGAATATTGCATGCCTGGAAAAGGCTCTCAGCCAATCAGATTCAAGAACCAGAATATTTATATATTTATATGTCTACATAGGTAAAAGTCGATGAGTATGTGCTGTCTCAGAAGTTATGTCTCTAAGTTCATGCTATAACCACCACTATAGCCATCATAACACCACTTGTGTAAGAAATTCACCACTTTCACAAATACATTTCAATTTCTTTTGAACTTGTCTGTTATTGTGTGTTTGTGTGGACTATGTTGGTTTTGTGTAGTTAAAGGACAGGTCTATTTGCCACTTACTAAAAATAGCTTAGTAAGTGGCAAATAGAAAAAGTAACTAGCTTCGATATTTGACCACTGTTTTGATAAAACATTGTTGCAGTGACAGTAATTTAGTAATTTATGTCAGGAGTCCAAAATAATAAATCTTTACTTGTCATTTTTGGAGTAGAAATTCACGACGCATTCATTTTCAGTCACGTCAGCAGCGGTTTATTTGTATTCACATAGACTCACTGAACAGCGTCAATAAGGGCTTATAGTCCAAAGATGCATATAAGTTACACGGAGAAATATACGGGGCTCTCAAGTCTCACACATTCACCGTGAGACTCACGCATTTCAACCAGTTCACACCTTGTATTTCTCACGCTGAGAAGGGATAACTTGTCCTGCTATATATACAATTAATAGATGAGGGAATACGGAGGTAAGTTCTCTGCCGAGTTCATACCTGTCTCGAGTTATACAGAGTTAAATGCCACCTACCAGCCAATCAGAAATTAGGATGCTGTTTCCGTTTAAATTACGCGATTCTGTCGCAAGCGCGTTCGTTACTAAGCAACATGGATGCGTGCACACGGAGTGCAAGTTGGAAGAGAAAGCTCAGATGAATGCTGTAGGTAACCCCTTCATTTTTTTTTTTTTTTTTTTTTTCGATTTTAAGATTCCTGGACGAAATCACTTGCCTGTAAAAAGATAGTGAGAGCTGATGTTGAGGAATATAGCCAAATTCGTGCTAAAGTATTATTGATGCAGTCAAAAAAAAACTCTCCAACTGCTTTGCAACCAGAAGCTTTAACTTAGCTTTGGCTTCCTGAAAGGAAACTACTATAGATGTTATAACATTTGGCAAATCTGATAAAAGAGACAAATTCATCCAAATAAAATAAATTTTTATATATTTAAAAAGTATCAAAAATACAAAGAAATTTGGCCCCAAACATGCCAACTGAACAGCAGTGCTCAATGTACATACTGTACACACACAGTAGGATTACAGAAC
The DNA here is from genome assembly GCA_039654775.1 of Spinibarbus caldwelli. Classification (NCBI taxonomy): domain Eukaryota; kingdom Metazoa; phylum Chordata; class Actinopteri; order Cypriniformes; family Cyprinidae; genus Spinibarbus; species Spinibarbus caldwelli. The sequence goes on from CM077256.1 coordinate 3,311,579, forward strand.
TTGTCCTGAGCATGTATGTCAAGCTGTGTGTGTGTGTGAGAGAGAGAGAGAGAGAGAGTACACATTTCAGCTTATGAATTTATTTTTTTTTTTTTCTGTTGTGTTTGTTGCACGTTTTGATGCCTTGATGACAGGGATAGGGGGCTCCCATGTAAAGCACTGTGGCTTCCCCACTCAAATTCAGATGCAGTGTGTTTTCCATGGTGGGTTTGTACAAAACCAAAACTAAAAAAAGTTTGGCTCTGGATGGAACGCTATTTTCTATCATGATAGTGCTTTACATGAGAGTCCTCTACCCCTGCCATCAGGCATCAGAATGTGCAACAAACATTTACAACAGAAAAAAAAAAAGAAACATAAGCTGAAATGTGTAGTCTCTCTGTCTCTCTCTCTCTCACTAACACACACACACACACAGCTCGACATACATGCTCAGGGTAAGTACTGTAATCCTACTGTATGTGTACAGTATGTACATTGAGTACTGCTGTTGAGTTGGCTCGTTTGGGGCAAAATTTCCTTTTATTTTTGATACATTTGTATTTTTAAATACATAAATCTTTTTATTTTATTAGAATGAATTTGTCTTTCATCAGATTTGCCAGATGTTATAATTTCTATTTGTGCTGGTCAATTATGAACAACAGGTAAAATTGAACTGCTAGCAAAAACTTGGGTGCTGCAAATATTTGAGTGACTCCTCCCCTTTGTGTGGCCCCTCCCCTAATCTCACTCCAAACTTTTGCTATAACTTGAGAGCCCTGAATATATATTTACTCATGTTTACTTCATATTTCTTCAGACAGAGTCATAATTTATATTCATTTTCCACTGATTTACACGATCTGATGAGCATTAGCAGCTCCCAGCACTGTCTCTGTGTGTTTACTCTTCCGTGCTCGTGCTATGACTCAGAGACCTGATTCGTCCGTTGCTTATCAATCATAACTGCATCTCATATCCCGCCCCATCTATTCCTGTCACACACTTTCTGTACTCTTCCGTGTTGATATCTGATCACAGCATACACAGAGAAACCTCTGTACCCACAAAATATCTAAATAATAAACACACGATTACGGTAGTATATGGCTTGTATGTGATTTTCTTGAGATTTTGGGTATTTTGATAACCATAACGAATATGTACATATGAAATGCTAATTTGTGCAGCGATATAAAAGGTTATAAATAGCTTATTTTAGTGAAAGTGAAAGTGAAGTGACATGTGGCCAAGTATGGTGACCCATACTCGGAATTTGTGCTCTGCAATTAACCCATCCAAAGTGCACACACACAGCAGTGAACACACACACACCGTGAACACACACCCGGAGCAGTGGGCAGCCATTTTTATGCTGCGGCGCCCGGGGAGCAGTTGGGGGTTCGGTGCCTTGCTCAAGGGCACCTCAGTCATGGTATTGAGGGTGGAGAGAGCACTGTACACTCACTCCCCCCACCTACAATTCCTGCCGGCCCGAGACTCGAACCCGCAACCTTTAGGGTACGAGGCCGACTCTCTAACCATTAGGCCACGACTTCCCACGACTTTTAACAACAGTAAACGACCAAATTCCACATGTGATCGCAAAAGGAAGTTATTACAAACACTCGATGGTGGTTTAAAGTGAGTTTTGTGTAAATGTGTACTAATAATCTCATAAATTGTTTTATGTAGCTTGTTGCTAATATTAGCTCTAATGCAGCTGCAGAACAGGTTCAGTTCTTCTTCATGATGTATTTTGTCATAATAATTTACGTAAGGTTGCAAGAAAATGTTTTGTTGTATTTTTTTTAGAAAGACTTCTGATAATAGGCTGGTAAATTTATACTGGGATTGAAGCGATGTGGCTTGGTAAACCTTGAAATGCCAGAATAAAGGCTAATAATGGCTGAATAAAACAAAAGAGTAATGATAAAGGAATAATGAGGATAATGTCTCATACCTGGCGGGGGTGTGAAAGGCTCGTTTGGTAAGAACAATAGAATCATGAATGGGGCAGTTTGCTGAGCCAGACACGAGGAGACAGCTTACAGGGGTCATAAATCAATTTTATTAGCCTTTTATTAGCCTTCTCTAAAAACACACGACATGGTCTTAGAAAATGTTTCATAAAATTCAGTTTTAGAGATTATGTCCTGAAATTTAAAATGAAGCATTAGTAGACTTGTGGCTTTAGCTTCATTGTGTTTCTAAAATCATATCCTACAAGCAACACATTTTTTTTTATACATTTAAAAAAAAAAAAAAATGTTTTTAATATTTACATTTTTGTTTTCACGTTTGAGCTTATATATCTTTATTATCATAACAATCTGAGTAATTCTGATTCTTGAACAGTAAACTTTGAAGTGTCAGCTTTGTGAACTTCAAACTTCATATACATGATACATAATCAACACAAACTTCAGCTTTGTGAACTTTGTGTTGATTATGTATCTAGTAAGAAAGACTCATGAGCAGCAACCTTTTTATTTTGGGTATGTCATTTGTGTCTCCGCGCTGAAAATGGGGGGTGACAGCTAAGAGGTTAAAACCAACTAGACTTTCACACAATCCACCAACAAGTCCATAATGACAAGATGTAGTTTTGCACATCTCTAGTTTTTTATGCTGTTTTTTGTTTTACCCCGTTTAGATTTTCTTCTTCCATAGAAAGGGAAAGACAGTTATGCAATGAGAGTTGCAAACAGGAGAATGACTTTGTCTTCAAGGTCTCAGTCTGATTGTTGTGAAGTTTTCAGTGACGGCTAACATTACTCAAGCTGGGTGATATCCGAACACTGTAACCCAGGACTCCTGAACCAAATCTGATTTCTGCTTCAGTAATCTTGTCTTTCAAATATGAAAGATTCACAACAACAGATACGAGCCGTCTGGAGCAGCAGCTGTAAATCTTTAGTGTGGCACAGGACATCTTTTGTATTGTCTTGTAGAACAACCTTCTGGTCTTGTGTTCCCTTCTTAACTATTTAACAAGTAGTCCTACAGTCTTCCCTACATTTTCCCTCGAGTTTCTGCAACAGTCTGATCTTTCCTTCAATGTACAGTATCATTCAAAAGTTTTGGGTCAGTAAGATTTTTTTTTTCAAACTTTTATTCAGCAGACTTTTATATTTATTTATATATACATATATATACATATATACATACATATATATATATATATATATATATATATATATATATATATATATATATATATATATATATATATATATATATACATACATACACACACACACACACACACACACACATACATATATACATATATATATATATAGTTCTTCTTTTGAACATTCTATTCATGAAAGAATCCTAAAAAATGTATCATGGGTTCCACAAAAAATGACATGGCAAACTTGATAAGAAGTTTGTTTTGATACGTTGTTTTTTTTTTTTGTTGTTGCTTTTTTGTTATTTGTTTTTTTTTTTTCACCATTCTGAATTCAATTGAGAATTTTATTTTTATTTTTTTGTAATTTTTATTTATTTATTTATTTATGCACTGTTCTGAATTGAATTGAGAATGCTTTTTAAATTCAAATTTGATTTCTGAAGGATCATGTGATACTGCAGACTGGAGTAATCATGGTGAAAATTCAGCTTTGCATCACAGGAATAAATTACATTTTATAATATGTTCAAATAAAAAAAAACACTTTTTTTTAAATTAATATTTCACAATTGTCCTGTTTTTTTACTGTATTTTTTTATCAAACAAATGCAGCTTTGGTGGGCATAAAAGTCATCTTTCAAAACCATTAAAAAAAAAATCTTATCAATCACAAACATTTGAATGTCAGTGTAAGGCAGAGGGATTTATTTGCATACATTTTTTTTGTCCAATGTCTATAAATAACAGCACACCTTTTCTTAACAAACCACATGATTTGAGGTCTGTAGTAGAGCCCTGCGCGGTACAGTTTTCTTAAACCCGCACCCGCCCGCTCCCGCTGAATTTCTGACCAGGACCGCCCGCTCCCGCAACCTGCGTGTTCCACTCCCGCCCACGCCCGCAATGTTTGTGTCCACTCCCGCCCGCTCCTGCGGACTTTCTCTCAGAGCTTGTGAAAAATGTACACACATACTCAGACTAAATATTTGCTCAAGTTAATATCCAGAATAACAGGCTTTAAACATGATTGCATTTAAATAAGATGAAGTAATGCTAAAACAAAGCACCACACGTGACAAAAAACATTGGGCTTTTTAAAAAAAAAAATTTTATTAGCGTTAAAATAATAACCGTTTAAACAAAGCCACAACTAGTGGCACCTCAGTTTTTAAAAGTAGCCTACTGCATGATACACATGCACCAAACGATTAACTAAACAAACAGTTTAAGTAAATAAGCCAAAGCACAATATGAAATAAATTTAACTTATTAAAAAAAAAAGAAAATAGGTATGTTGCCTCAGGGTAGAGGTGCCAGATTTACATCTGTTGTAAACTAACTCTTTTGCACATTAACTTACTAAGTTTAACTCTTTCCCATTTTTTTCAGTGACAATTGATGTCTGACTTGCCTTGCTTTGCTTTTGTCAAGTAAACACGCTTTAATTTTCTTCTCAACTTTGTGTGTTTCTATTACACCGTGTCTACGCCAGCGGCGCGGCACTATAAAATTCATTATAATCAGTCATGCTGTCACTGATGCGGCGCGGAGCGACAGGACAAATCCCCGATAGTAAACTGCTGCTGCGTTCTATTTATGACGTACTGACACAAATTTCAAATGATTTTTAACGGTCGCTTCATCGCGTCCAGTGTAGACAGACTTTAGCTGTTGCGACGCTGCGCGTCCGGTATTACACGCCAAATCCCACCGTTCCCCGTGGGTCTCCCGTGAGATTTTCTGACCGCCCACTCCCGCCCGCAGCAAAGGTAAAACCGCCCGTTTCCGCGAGATTTGCAGCAGGTCCCGCGGGAGCCCAAACCCAATGCATCCCTCTAGTCTGTAGCATAAATGTCATTGTAAATTTTGCACACCAAAGTTTAATACTTATATAATTATTATAACACTATAATATTAGGCGTTCGTCAGGTCACTGACTCTATTTATGATCAAACACCACTAAAAGAGTCTCGAACAGGTTCACATGTGTAGATAGCAGGGAATAACAGTCCATACCGGAGCGGCATATGTTCTCAAATCCAATAATATGTAATCTAATGGAGTCTGGATTCCTCTGCGGGTTTGGGCTCAGGTTGATCTCAGAGTTACTTAGCTGCACTTCTGCAGGAGTGTCATGTTGAGCGTCTCTAATGCTTTCTGCACTATTGGATTATGCCTATTACTCTAAATCATTTGTTAAGGGCCTTGAATAAGGTGAGATAAACTGGTGGTGACAGACCCTCGGCGACTAGCCATCTTCAAGGCCCATTCGGGATCGATGTGAGCTGCAGACATCATTACAAACCTTCAATACGGAATGCTGGACGAACAACACGCAAACCAGATCGATACGGCTGCTAGGAATCATGGGATTGTATTAATACTTTAAATCAAATCCGCAGTCGTCTAAACATTGTAGGCATCTCTCCTCCTCCACTTCTGAGTGTGATGTATTACTAGTGTAACCCGGTTGTCAGGGAAAGCCCATCCCAAATGCATTTCCAACTCAATTAATCAGAAAGGGTACTGCCGATGACTCGAGTCCCCCTAAGAAGCATTAGCGACCCCGGGATTATGTAAACAGCAAAGCGTGACTTTATTTACATAAGACTCTAAAGAATTAATTCATCAAATTATATTTTCACAGTTGCCTCGTGTTTGATATTGTGGTCTCGTAGCAACAGCCGAGTGGTTTTCTCTTCCTGGTCTTTGTCAACCTGAGCTCTCGAAAATCATTTTTATCTTTGAAGACCCTGAAATGAAAGGTGGAAGATGGTAAACTTAATAAAGTGCTTTTATTTGCACACTGCTTTCATTAGTGCTGCTTGATATGGCGAGAATAACTATTGCTGTTAGTCGTACTTTGAACTGAGCGTATACTGTTTGTGTTACAGATATGAGTGGAACCTCAAATCACACGGCTTGAGCGACTGAACATAAGATTTGGATGAAAAACTGTATTGCGACATAGCAACTGCATAGCAACCAGGGTTGTGTGTCAGAGTTTTTTGTGTGTAGAGTTTTTATTAATCAGAGTTTTTTCTTTTATTTTTATGCACCATTCTGTATTTAATTGAGAAAGATTTTTAAAGTAAAATTAAATTAATTTTAGGTAGCAAACAGGATAGCAATTTAAATTTAAATGTAAGAAAATAAAATAATAGTAATAAAGTTATTTATTATTATTATTATTATTATTATTATTATTATTATTATTATTATTATTATTATGAAGCATCCTGGATTGAATTGAGAATGCTTTATCAAATTAAATTAAATTCAAATTAAGTTTTTAATTTTCAATTTGGGGTAGCAAACAGGATTGTAATTTAAATCTGAATGTAAGGAAGTGATCATTTCATTTTAATTAAAGTATATAATAATAATAATAATAATAATAATAATAATAATATGATTCAGAAGTTAGAACAAACAGCAATTTGAAAGGTAAAATTAAAGTGAATTAAAGTTCATGCAGCCTCAATTTTTATTTATATATATATTTGTCAATTGTTATTGTTATGTTTGTTTGTTTGTTTGTTTGTTTGTTTTTACTTAAGCTAAAAGATTGTCAGGGCAAATTTAAAATCTTGGCCTTATAATTTGAAGGTTTGGATACCTTGTGCATGCATAGATGAGTGGACAGAAATGCTACCTAATTTGTATTTAGTAATATATTTGATCATATTTAATTAATATTTTTCTGGATCAGGGTGGAAGAAAACTTCTTTTCCCAGAATGCATCGCATTTAAATTAGTCTCCACATTCAAATTCCAATTCAACTTCCTGTTGGGTGTGGCTAATGAAATTCAAATTCACATTCATGATTCTATTGCTAATTTTACCCTGATCTAGAGATCTTTGCTATCTAGAAACTATTTAGCAATGTCTCAGCAACCAGCATTCTGACTTAGCACTGCCATCCTTCTGGAAAAGGCTCATTGTACTGTAATCCCTATATCTGTATGATGCAAACAGCTACACATGAGATGTGTGAACAGTTCAAACTCATTTAGAGTGCATATATAATGAAGTCACAGCGGGCTGTGAATGGTAATCACTGTAGATCATCATGTGTCGTGTGAAGCGTACAGACCCGCAGCCATGTATCCAAGACTATCGCTGCTTTTTATGTGTCTTCAATTAAAGAGCCACATCTGTTCAGTCACACACTAGTCTCTGCAGGCTTTGGTTGTAAGGCGGTGTTGCGCTGCAGCGACTGTGAATCGTAACTCATCGATGGTGCCTGAACCACTAGTTCTGCACTCAGGTGAAGTGTTACAGCGAGGTCTTCATTTTTCTTGGTGACAAGTTCATCTGTCTGACACTGCTGCTTTCTCATGCCAGCACTAACTACAGGAGTTCAAACACAGTCTTTTGAGATCACACTCGGATGGACGGATGACTGGACATCCGATCCTCCTCCCTCTTCAGTTTCCCCCCAAAAAATCAAGTGAACTGACCTGTAAACTTTCATCTGAGACCCTAACATCTCTCTCTTCATCCCTTATTTATTTTCTCTTCCTAATATCCAAGATGCACTTGTCTTTCAAATGGGGAAAACGTGTTTTTTTAGAGAGATAGTTCGGTCCAAAAATGAACTTGCTGTCTTTATTTAATCATTCATGTCATTCCAAACCTATTTAATTTAATTTAATTTAATTTTTTTTTTTTTTTTTTTTTTTATTTTATTACTTACGAAGTAGTGTGATTGCACCACATTTGATGCCATTGACTATTCGTTATTTGTAATACTATTAAATTTAATGAATCACTGACCTTCTGTTTTCTGTTTATTTCATTATTGTTCATCATCATTATTATTATTATTATTATTATTATTATCATTATTATTGTTAATATATATATTTTTTTAATTATTACTTTTATATTTAGAAGTTCTATGGTTGCAGCACATTTGATGCCTTTGGCCATCCATTCAAAGGGGAATATTTGAATTGGATGAATAGAATTTGATTTAATTTAATTTAATTTTAATTGAACTTTTAAATTTAGGTAATTTCTTCATTCATATATATATATATATATATTATATTATATTATATTTATTTATATATATATATATAATATTATATTATATTTATATATATAAATATATATATTATATTATATTTATATATATATATATATATTATATTTATATATATATATATATATATATATAATATTATATTATTGTATTTATATATATATATATATATATATATGTGTGACTAAAAGTAACATTTTATATTATTGTGATTAAAAGTTATGTGGTGCGCCACTTTTGATGCCATTGACCATTCCTTTGAAGATTAATATTTTAATTGAATAACAACCTAAATTTCGGACTTTTCTTAACACAAAGCTGTCTTAAGACTTGACCTGTGGACTACTTTTATGATGCTTTGTTTGTCCTTTTTGCATATTTCAGAAATTTATGCAAAAGGACAGCCTGGACATTCTGCTGTTGCTTTGTCTCTCTTGAGTTTTCAGGACTGAGGTCAGAAGCTGATTCTCTGGTATTGACCTGCAGCTTGTGTGTGGTTTCTGATTGAGGCGTTTAATGTGTTCTGGCTCTTTTCCACAAGCGCAGTCAGGATGAAGGTTTTAATCTGGCCATCTATTAATGTGCATGTAAAGAATGTGCTTTCGGGTTTGATAACAGATAAAATCAAATGTGTTAATGTAAGACTAATAGCATTGTACAGGAACCTCGGGTCATATTTCATATTCATCTTCCTACGTCTGCGAGCTTTAATAAAACAGGAAATCCCTCCCCTGCCCAATTTATTTCTTTATTTGCTGACAGGAGCGCGGTGTTGTTTGAGCACAGGGTGTCCTAAAACACTGCAGGAACAAATGAAAGTGTGGCACTTCTAGTGAGCATGTGGAGGCCGAGAGAGAGCTCACCCTAATCCGGCTTTAGCTGCTGACTTTCTGTTATTTATTTATTTGGTTTGTCTGCTGGGATATTATTAGTGTGCTTTCTCAGAACATGACCTGTTTACATTCGACACGAAAAAAAGTTCATATGCATGTGTTATATGTAGGGCTGCAACAACTAATCGATAAAATCAGATTAGATTATTATCGATTATGAAAATCGACAACGATTCTCATTATCGATTAGTCGGGTCTGCCTACAGTGGACGTCCAACTCGCGTCAAATTACAGCACTGAATAACACATTTCTATGGACAAAATGCGTCTAAAATAGTGGAGGAAACAAAATGAGATGCGGGAGATGTACGTGATCCAGGCTGCCAAAAACATGAGAATTCTTTATTTTAAGCTTTAAGCTAATGCATTAGCGTAACGGCTTGCCCTGTCAGGTGCTTTGACAGATGCGTGTGCGTCCTCAGCGCAAAAACTTTCAGTTTACGGTCATATCCTTATCTGTAAATGTTACAAATTCACGTGAGCATTTCCATTTTTGCATTAAGGTCCATCCTGACAGTCTGTGTTAAGTTTAAATCTTTACTGAATGAGCACCAGTACACGCGTTAAACAGACGGAATGCAGTAGAGAGGGAGACTATTAATATTCAGCACAAAAACATTCATTGTGTTAAAATATCTGTTGTTGAACATTAAATTTGTTTAAAAGTCAACAGGAGCTGTAAAGGGATAACTGCGTGTAATTGTCTGAATATAAATGTCTGACGCTTTTACAGGATAAAGAAATGACAGTAAGATGTGACTGTGAACGCGTGTTCCTGCAGAACATTACTCTCACCTGTTGGTTAACACTGAGTTTGTGATTTTATTCGTCTTTATCTTATTTTTTTGATGTAGAGATTTAAACTATATTTACTATATGCAGTGCTTAAAAAATTTATTAAAACAAATTTATGTAAGGTTTTTATCAAATTATGTAAGGTTTGTGCCACTGATGCTCTTAACTAACAGTATTGGTGATTACCAAAATCATTTTTTAACTTTCTGTATTGGTTAAGCCTCCAATATGCGTAAGCTCTTTAGTAACAGTAGGCTGTTTCTAATACTATAATATTATTATTGTGGTAACCTATGAAAGAAAGGCAGAAAAAATAGTCAAGCTCTTTATAGTTTTTTTTTTTTTTCAGATACCCAATTACAGTCAAAAAGTACATAAACAATGCCAGCAAGAATCCAAGCTGTTATCAAAGGCATAGGAGGCCATTTGTTATTATGTGAATAAATACTATTTAGTTGTTTCAGTTTGTCATTTGCCCAATAAATGACAATAACATTTTTAGATTTTTTGACAGATTCCTAAAATATTTGTGTTTTCTCTTTATTGTGACAGGTGGTCTAATAAATTAAGCACTGTATGTTTTCATAGCATTCAGTTAGCACGTTTGTTTGAAGGACATTGAGCAGAATGTTGGAATAGTGTTTTTTGTCAAATTTTTTTATTTTTTTTTTTAAATCAGATTAATCGAAAGAATAATCGGCCAACTAATCGATTATCAAAATAATCGTTAGTTGCAGCCCTAGTTATATGTAATATGACCAGGATGTAGCTAAAACAGTCTCTATTTTCAGCACTTTTCATCAGAAATGGGAGTTGTTTTATGTCAATCATTTCAAGCAAACCATCAATTTCTTCTCTTATGACTCATATGTATTCTGCTAACTAGGGGTGTGCCGATTCGATATTCAGTATCAGTATCGCTCCGATACTGGCATTTTCTGCTGGATCGGGTATCGCTCAGACGAGGCCGATCCAAATCCGATATTGTGCGTATACTATTGTGTTATTGTTAAGCCCCACGAAAGCCACAAACATAAAATAAAACACCATAAAGTTTTCGTGCACTATATTTCAAGTGTTCTGAAGCTGTTCCACAGTTTAATGTGAGGTAGATGAATATTTAAGTCAAGTTGACGTAAACTGTTCTCTCCGCTGCGGCTGTCTGTCATCCTCCATTCAGCATTCAAACTGCGTGTTGCGTTATGTTACGAGTCAAGACGATGAAACTCTCTCCAAGATTATTAAATGTTCCTAATATTATACTTGATCTGTAAATAAAGATAAATGGTTTTGCATAAAAGGACTTTGTCTTGCAGGACTTTATCTTTGTGCGGTTTTCAAAATCGTCTTGGTGTCTGTTAGATCACAACACTGGACTAGAGAGCACTATGTTCTTAACAAGCACAGTAACTGAAATTTAAAACTGTTAAAAGAAAAGGATCAATAAACTATCACACAGATTTAATACACTACGCATTAATATCTCTTCACTTTGTGCTTTGAACTTTTCTATGCGGAACGCTGCGTGCTGAGACTGTGTGCTGCTTCAAGCACATCATTCTGCGCACGGGATGCGCATATGTGATTTGTGCCGCTCTGTATTGGAGCCTTTCGTATCATAATACATTTGCACAATGAAAGATTATTAATAGCCTTTCTTGTTCGTCTTATCTATCATATGTTTCTGCCTCATTACTGTGCTTTTAATTTTACAGTGTATATATATATATATATATATATATATATATATATATATTGCTTTTCGTGAATGCATTTTACAACAATACAAAGAACAATGTATATCATTTTAGATTTAGTCCTACACTTATTCACTTTTATTTGTTCCCCACTAACTAGTTTTTTCCCCACTAATTTTAGATTTATACAAGTGTGCACTCATGATTTTTCTAGAGTAACTTTTGCTACTGAATTATCCACTAACATAGTTTATAATAGTTTTTTTGTCATAGATTATAATTATATATGCATTCATTTGTTGTTTTTCTTTACAATAAAGTCTATATTTAGTAGATTGTGTTTAACACAAAAAAAGTCATGGTCAGGTCAGCACACATTGAGGTGTAAAAATTCAACACTGATTAAAAAAAAAAAAAAATTGCACTGGTATCGGATCGATATCGGTATCGGCAGATTCTCAGAATCTTTGGTATCGGATCGGTATCGGTTCTGAAAAAGTGGTATCAAGCCACCCCTAGTGCTAACATAGCAGATGTGCTAACATAGCATCTGCTTTTAATAGCAGATGAATCTATTCATTTCTCAGAAGTCGTCTTCGTGGCATTTTAATGCATCAAAATGTTTTTGTAAATATATTTGTGGTAAATACTGTTAATTATTTCTGTGGTGTAGTAATTGTGTTATCTACAGTCGATATGGCGCTGCATTTAATGAAAATAAGCAAATATTAAGTTAATTTAGTTAAAAAAAAAAAAAGGAAAACATGCCTTGATCATTTTTAAATAGTTTGCATCTTTTGAATTTTAAACATAGTACAAAGTTTTTCTTTGAAATATGCCATTAAAGAATCAAATAATTTTTTTAATTGATCTATGCTACTTTATATGTTTTTGATTCCGTAAGGTAGGTAGATAGATTGTTTGTGAATAGGGCTATACCAGTTGCACTGTATATTTTTGATTCATGAAAAGTAAATGGTTTATAAGAGTCATTTGTTTGTGAATCGGATTGTGAATTAGACTGATTCAATATGGTATCTGAGTTTGTGAGTCTTTTTTATATATTCATTTAAGTTCAGTAAAGTTTAGTTCAAAAGAGTCATTTGTTTATGAATTGGATTAATTTTATGAATTTGATTCACCAAAAATGACTGTTTTAATAGTGCTGTGTATATAACTGATTTTGTCTTTTTGAAATATTTCCATTAAAGAATCAGTTCATAAGATTTTTTTTTTTTTTTTTGATCTATGCTGTATTGTATGTTTTTGATTCAGTAAAAAGGATGGATGAATGGATTCACTAAATACATATTTTGAAGTGGCCTGATAATTTATCAGTAAACCTGAAATCTCAGATCCTAAGACTGGTGAAAGGAGTAGAGAAATTCACAGGCATTTTGCCCATTTCCTTTTAGTCCAATAGGTAGCTGAATTTGTCCGTGCACTGCAAAAATTCAAACAGACCAAAAAGGTCTACCAAAAATTTAATTATTTATTTTTCATATGCAAAAGTCCATTTCCTTTTTGCAAGATATCTTTGAGGAAGTTGTTTGGCAGTGCAGCAAAAGTGTGTCTGATTCAGATCATGTTTTACATGAGGATCATTTAATGCAACTGAGAACAAGGTGGAGGTTACAGCATTGCCAGTTTTCCATATCGCCACAATTGCTAAAAATAGTCATTAAATTGAATGCATGAAGAAATTGAATATTTTTTCTGTGCATTAGAATGTAGTTGTGTGTATGCTAGACTACAGATATGCAATTTGTGTTTGTGATAGTATGGAGGATATTGTGTGTGTGTCCTATCCCTGCTGCATTAAAGCCAGTGTATAGAGTCAAATCCTTTGTCCGTTAATCGTTTCTTTAATGCCATAAGATAAGGCCGTCCATCTGAACGGCTGCTATTAGAGGATTGTGTTTCTAATAATTGTGGCTCTCTGATGCTAGAACATTTTAATGATGCGTTGCTGTCATTTCATGTGCCTGCCGTCCTTCCATTAGATGCGTATCTTTAGCCGGTCTGTAAAGCGTTACGCTCAGGTGGAGAGAGGACTCTTTAAACGCTGGCTTTACAGCTGCGAAAGCTCAGAGATCATCACATCTGCCCTGCTAGTTAGTCCTTTAAATCCACATTCATCAAGCATTACAGCTGGCCGTAATGCCGCACCACCTCACTGAGCTCTGAAGATGAAGCGTTATGACATTTCTTACTATTGCTGTGTACATTTACTAATGATAGCATAGATGGATGGAGAGACGGCTCACTTTCAGTCATTTACAAATTGTAGATCATGTGCATTCAAATATGAAGATTTATGAACTAAAATGTAATTAGTTGCTGTGAAGAATTCATTTGACTGATTGATTCAACATGGTAATTGAGTTTGTGAGTCTTTTTGATATGTTACTTAAAAGAATCAGTTCATAAGAGTCATTTGTGATTTGGATTATGTGGATGGTGATATTTTTTTGATTCACAAAAAAGAATCAACTCTAATTGCACTTTTTTATTTTCTAAAAAGAATTGTCTCAGATAGATAGATAGATAGATAGATAGATAGATAGATTTGTCTTTTTGAAATATTCCATTAAAGATGAAGTTCATAAGAGTCATTTGTTTTTGAATGTCAGAGTCAATAAATAGATGAATGGTTGGATGGATAGATAGATGGATGGTTCATGCTGCAAAGGATTCTGTAAACTGATTCAATATAGTGACTGAATTTGTGAGTCTTGATATATTCCTTTAAAAAATCAATTCATGAGTCATTTGTTTGTGAATTAGATAATGATGATTGTGCCTTATGTTTTTGATTCACTAAAAAGAATCAGTTCATAGGAGTCATTTGTTTGTGAATCTGGCTGTGCCAGTTGCACTATATATTTTTGATTCACTAAAAATGTATTATTTATAAGAGGCATTTATTTTTGAAACGGACTGTGCTGATTGCCCTTTATATTTTTTAATGTACTAAAAACAAATCATCTCAGAGGCAATAGATTATCTATAATCGTCTCTGAGATGATTCAGTATGTTAACTGAGTTTGAGTCTTTTTGTTATATTCCTTCTAACATCACTTCAAAAGTGTATTTGATTATGCTGATTGTGGCATATGTTTTTTGATTCACTAAACTGATTGGTTCATAAGAGTCATTTGTTTGTGAATCGGATTGTGCTGATAGTGCTCTATATTCTGTCGATTTTGAAAGACAAATGATTCATTAATCTGCTCAAAATAGTCGTTTGTTTCTGAATTGTACTAGACCAGTTGCATTGCATGTTTTTGATTCCGTAAAATGAATCGGCTCTCAAGAGTCATTTGTTTGTTAATTGGACTACATTGTTTGTTTCTGTGTGCAGACTGTGAGGACAAATCAATAGAAAGATGTGGAAAGATTATCAGCACTATGTGGTCTTTTTTTTTTTTTTTTATCCCCTTGCATTCAGTTCAGACCGCAAGCTCACGACGAGTGTAGATTTAACAGTGATACAGAAAGTAACAGATCACTATTCATCCAAATGTGCTAATTTATGAACTAAAGTGTTAAGATATTTACAATGATAAGCTTTTATAAGCACTATATGATCTAATAATATGAATTATGTGTGTTTCAAATGAAAGTGTCAGTTCATTCGAAATGAATCAAAGTGTTCAATGTCAGAGCCTGATCTGCCCCACTGACCCTGAACGGATTTCTTCTCCGGCTTTGCTGAGAGCTTTTACTCTATTTAGTATTCAGCTCTGATAGACCTGCAGTATTTTGAGGAAGTCGCTGGTGTACGGGGAACTATATCTGACTCAACGCTGAGTAGTAAAACATATCACCCCAGAGCTTTACACAAACACACACACACACATGCAAAGCCAAAGCTCTTAAACATTTCTGAATAAGGTCCTTGTGGATGTTTAACCGAGACTTTGCTGCTCAGGAGAGGGGTCAGATTAGTACTGACTGATTTTTAACTCTTCTGCAGTGTATTAACCCGCCGCTATCTCTCTGTCTGTCAGTTAATGTCATGAAGAGGCTCTCTGTGGAGTTTCAGACAGCGGGGTGCAGCTTCCATTACCCACACCACTCTTATTTCCCAGAAAAAGCAGAGACATGAGATCGGGGATGGAGAATGAGAGCAGGGATGCATTGTGTTACTGTCCTCCAGCTATACATCGAAACAAGACTAATTCAGCCAGCAAACATTAGCATTGATGCTTAATGTGCGGTGTGGTTTATGAAGGTGTGCAGTGGTGCAGATGTGGCATCTGTAAATTGCTTACTGCTGGAGACCAGCTAACCAGAACACACACACACACACTGCACTCAACACGCGTGTATCTGTTCATGTGTGATGTTGTTAGATGTACACAAGATGCCCTGGGTAAATACATTTTCTTTGAGGTGTTCGTGCTTTCCATTTTGCACTGAGAAAAAAATGTGGTGTGGGGTTTACTTTGAAAGTATTTTCACTCAGAAATTAATAGTAAATTTCAAAAGTATTAAGCATTTTACAATAAATATTATTAGGTGATATTATAAATGGATGGATGGCAGGAAATAAAAATGGATGGTAGTTGGTTGGATGGATGGAAAGAAAAATGGATGGATGAAATGAAAGAAAACTGGATGGATTTGATGGATGCAAGAAATGAGGAAGGATGGATGGATAGCAGGAAAGAAAAAAATGGAAGGATGGAAAAAAGATGGATGGATGAATGGAAAGAAAAAATTGATAGATGATGGAGGGAAAGAAAGAAAACTGGATGGATTTATGGATGTCAGGAAGTATGGATGGATGGATGGAAAGAAAAATGGATGGATGCGTTGATGGATGGATGGAAAGAAAGAAAACTGGATGGATTGTTGGATGGATGGCTAGAAATAAAGATGGATGAATGGAAAGAAAGATGGATGGATGGATGGATAGATGGATGAAAAGAAGGATAGATGGATGGATGGAAGGAAAGAAAGATGGATGGATGGATGGATGGAAAGAAAAATGATAGATGGATGGAGGGAAAGAAAGAAAACTGGATGGATGGATGGAGGGAAAGAAAAAAAATGGATGGATGGATGGATGGAAAGAAAAATGGAGGGATGAATGGAAGGAAAGAAAGATGGACTGATGACAAAAGGGAGAAAGAAAGATCAATGGGTATAGAAAGAAGGAGAGAAAGATGGATGGATGGATGGATGGAAGGAAGAAAAAATGGATATTCATTCATGAAATGGCAGTCTCGAATCTTATTTACTGGCCTTATGCATTTTTCAAACTTATGTTCACAGTGTTTGAGGATGAACTAGTTGGTGAAACCAGTTTGGATTAAAGTTCAGATGTAGTCTATGAAAATCAGAATTTAGTTTGAGTCATCTTACAGCCTGTAAATTAGATGCTGGAGCACAGCTGTATGTTGCGTTTTATTATCAGTTATCTGAGATTCCCCAACGCCACAGAAAAGAGACCCTTAGTTGATCACTTTTACACTGGTCAGATGGTTTCTTCCCAAGTAGGCGATTCTTGGCCAGAATAGCTGCGGTGTGGAGCAGGTCTCTTGAAAAAGCAGAGATGGGCATATCAAATGCTGCCGTTTCATGTGAGTCTGAATCTCTTCAGTATTCCAGGCATGTTGCGATCTCTCTTGCTCTCTGCATTTGTACAGTGAGTGAACAGACTCGTAATAAACCCATTACCACATGAAAGACAACATCTGGCTTCCTCGCGGCCGGTACTGCTGTTTCTGTGTGTGAGGCAGGTGAAGAGCGAGACTGCGAGTCTTTAGGCTCCTCACGACTCAGAGTCACGATCCGATTCCAAAATGATTCTTAATGCGTCTCAAGTGTTCAGCTGCGGCATGGGGTTTGATTTCTCTGCCAAGATCTATGACCTTAAACTTTGTCTTTGTCAATCAGCATATATTGATGCAGAACTGCTTTTACTGCTGCTGCATGCTTTAGTGTTCGGCTTAAACTTTGACTTGTTCTTGACTTCTGAATGATCAGCTATTGAATGGGTGGTGTTTTGTCCTGCAGCATTTTTTAAAATATCGAGGTCATGAATGCTGGTTGGATGTTGAAAAGCTTATTTAGCCCTGTTGTTTTTGACTGTTTTACCTTCACTTATATTTATTTGGATAATCTCACAGAAATAACTGGGTTCACAGAAGTAACATACTACTTCAAAATAAAAAAAATATACATTAAATTTATTTATAAATATTTATTTATTAAATAATTAATATTTGTAAATAAATATTTTGAATAATGTATTTATTTTCCACAAATAAAATTGACCAATATTTATATTTTTTTATTAAAAATATTTATTTAATATGACCCAGATATTTCTGTGTGATTCACCCAGTTATACTGAAGGTAACTGACCATAATGCAGGTCAGCATGCAGTATGCATCTCTCTCTCTGTGTTTCTGCTGGTATCTGGTTGAGGAGGTAAACTGAGTATGGGAGTGTTTCAGACAGAAATGACGTGATCACAAAACAACCAATTGATCCTTCAGGTAGAACCCAGATAAAGTCTCTCACTTTTTCCTTCTCATGCTCAGTCTCTCTCTCTCACACACACTCTCACACTGGTCTCTAGCACTAACAGGCAGTATTTATCTCTATTACACTCTTGTTACAGTCCTTTCATCAGGCCAGTTGAGCCATTGACACTTTTAAAGACATAGTTCACATAAAAATATAAATCCTATCATTTACTCACCCTCATGTTGTTGGAAACCTGTATGACTTTATTTGTTTTTCGAAACATAATGCAGAATGTTTACGCAGCTCATTTTTTACAATGAAATCATGCAGTGACCGCTGTAGCTCTCAAAACTCATTTTCATTGTGAAATGCGCAAGAACCAATGCAGGTTGGCGTCACTGAAGAAGTTTCTTATACTTATACTTCTTATGCTGCATTTATTTGATAAAAACTAAAAAAATAAAATAATAATAAAAAATAAGCAACAAAAATTGTTTTCAACAGTGATTAAAAATGTTTATTGAGCAGCAAATCAGTATATTAGAATGATTTCTGAAGGATCATGTGACACTGAAGACTGGAGTAATGATGCTGAAAATTCAGCTTTTCATCATAGGAATAAATTACATTGTAAAATATAGTCACATAGAAATTAGTTACTTTAAATTAAAAAAAAATTCACAATTTTTCTGTTTTTGCTTTTTATTTAAATAAATGCAGTCTTAGTAAGCATAAGATGCTTTCTTCAAAAACGTAAAAAAACCGTAATGATTCCAAACTTTTGACTGAGAGGGAACCACTTTTAGTGAATAACAGCTTAAATTTGGGTCACAAAAATGTATGATTTGACTTCAGAAGACTTATGTAGTATAACATAATGCACAACTAATTTTCTTGTGCTTTTTGTTCTTTTTTGGAGCTTAATAGCTTCTGTTCCTGTTTTTCATTGTGTGGAAAAGAGCAGCATGAACATTCAGCTAAATGTCTCCTTTTGTGTTTCACAGAAAAACGGCAAGTTACACAGGTTTGAATCGACATGAGGCTGATGATGCCCAATGTTCACTTTTCACTGAAATGGTCCTGATTTAACCTACAGCCTGAAAACACAGTTTCTAAATCCACTGTCAACCCAACAGTTTTACAGTTCAGACCACCATAAGCTCTCTCTCTCACTCGCTCTCTCTGCGTGGGTTGAAATAAAACGATTATAATAATGCTAAACGAAGCATTGCGATGGTCGGTTGAAACGCCACAGGATCAGATGATCTCGGCGTGTTTGTTCTGATGAGGTTTTTCAATGCAGCACTTGCCGTTTTCTCTCAAATCAACTTTGGTGTTCAAGTTTCTTGTGCAATCGTATGTTTTCTCAGCATTAAGATTAAGAATTCACCAGCTGAAATGACTAAGGTGCATTTCCAGAAGGTTAAATGTGGATACGAGTCCAAACTTGAGCTCAAATGTAGAGGAAGAGACACTCACCTCCAGACACGGCTCAGTGGTGATGATGATGATGATGATGAAGGGGAGGGAGAGATGACCAGCACATGTCTTCCCTCTCAGCACAGCTGGAGTCCGTCAGGGCGCCAGAACTAATGTGAGTCTGGAGAGAGGGTCTGCCATGCTGGAAGTTTCTCCGTGAAACGCACGTACGGTCAGTCAGACCTCCTGTGATCCTTACACATCCAGCGTGAGAGAATCCCCAAAACACACGCGTCTTTACCCGACCGGCGCTCTCACGCGCACACACACATGCATGCATGCACACGCGCACACACACACTCACACTCACACATTCACGCACACACTGCCGACGGGATGCAGCGGGGTCCGGCGCTCAGCGATGGCATGTGCGCGCATGAGACATCCATCCTGAACCAGCCGCTCCAAGAACTGAGAGACCTGAGAGCCAGCGAGACACACACACACACACACACACACACACACACACACACACACAGAGCGAGAGAGAGAAAGAGGGAGGCGGGGTGGAAGACAGCAAAGCAGAGAGCGAGCGAGAGAGAGAGAAAGAGGAGGGAAATTGCCAGGAAAATCCAGCTTTAGGTCATGTGGTGACCTGCTGATTTACATAGTAGCTGTCAGATCCTTTTTTTTTTTTTACATGATATTTTATGATTTTTCCTATCATTATGTAAATTATAAATGTCAGAAGTTTATTTTTTATTGTGCATATAAAATTCATTAATACATGTATTAATCCATACTGTATGTAATTAAATAGATATTTTTAATTTAAAATTATTTGAAAAAGTATATATACAGTGGTTACGGAAAGTATTCAGACCCCCTTAAATTTTTCACTCTTTGTTATATTGCAGCCATTTGCTAAAATCCTTTAAGTTCATTTTTTTTCCTCAATGTACACACAGCACCCCATATTGACAGAAAAACACAGAATTGTTGACATTTTTGCTGATTTATTAAAAAAGAAAAACTGAAATATCACATGGTCCTAAGTATTCAGACCCTTTGCTGTGACACTCATATATTTAACTCAGGTGCTGTCCATTTCTTCTGATCATCCTTGAGATGGTTCTACACCTTCATTTGAGTACAGCTGTGTTTGATTATACTGATTGGACTTGATTAGGAAAGCCACACACCTGTCTATATAAGACCTTACAGCTCACAGTGCATGTCAGAGCAAATGAGAATCATGAGGTCAAAGGAACTGCCTGAAGAGCTCAGAGACAGAATTGTGGCAAGGCACAGATCTGGCCAAGGTTACAAAAAAATTTCTGCTGCACTTAAGGTTCCTAAGAGCACAGTGGCCTCCATAATCCTTAAATGGAAGATGTTTGGGATGACCAGAACCCTTCCTAGAGCTGGCCGTCCAGCCAAACTGAGCTATCGGGGGAGAAGAGCCTTGGTGAGAGAGGAAAGAAGAACCCAAAGATCACTGTGGCTGAGCTCCAGAGATGCAGTCGGGAGATGGGAGAAAGTTGTAGAAAGTCAACCATCACTGCAGCCCTCCACCAGTCGGGGCTTTATGGCAGAGTGGCCCGACGGAAGCCTCTCCTCAGTGCAAGACACATGAAAGCCCGCATGAAGGACTCCAAGATGGTGAGAAATAAGATTCTCTGGTCTGATGAGACCAAGATAGAACTTTTTGGCCTTAATTCTAAGCGGTATGTGTGGAGAAAACCAGGCACTGCTCATCACCTGTCCAATACAGTCCCAACAGTGAAGCATGGTGGTGGCAGCATCATGCTGTGGGGGTGTTTTTCAGCTGCAGGGACAGGACGACTGGTTGCAATCGAGGGAAAGATGAATGCGGCCAAGTACAGGGATATCCTGGACGAAAACCTTCTCCAGAGTGCTCAGGACCTCAGACTGGGCCGAAGGTTTACCTTCCAACAAGACAATGACCCTAAGCACACAGCTAAAATAACGAAGGAGTGGCTTCACAACAACTCCGTGACTGTTCTTGAATGGCCCAGCCAGAGCCCTGACTTAAACCCAATTGAGCATCTCTGGAGAGACCTAAAAATGGCTGTCCACCAACGTTTACCATCCAACCTGACAGAACTGGAGAGGATCTGCGAGGAGGAATGGCAGAGGATCCCCAAATCCAGGTGTGAAAAACTTGTTGCATCTTTCCCAAAAAGACTCATGGCTGTATTAGATCAAAAGGGTGCTTCTACTAAATACTGAGCAAAGGGTCTGAATACTTAGGACCATGTGATATTTCAGTTTTTCTTTTTTAATAAATCTGCAAAAATGTCAACAATTCTGTGTTTTTCTGTCAATATGGGGTGCTGTGTGTTCATTGAGGAAAAAAAATTAACTTAAATGATTTTAGCAAATGGCTGCAATATAACAAAGAGTGAAAAATTTAAGGGTGTCTGAATACTTTCCGTACCCACTGTGTGTGTGTGTGTGTGTGTATATATATATATATATATATATATATATATATATATATATATATATATATATATATATATATATATATATATATGTGTGTGATGCAATCTAGGAAAACCCAACACATGATGAAATTTTACCTTTTTTGGTTTGATATAATATGAAAGCTGGGTTTAAGCCCTTTCCAAAACTGTTTTGTCCATAGCTTGACCGTAACAAAAGTTATGGCTGTCTGAAGTTGGCTGATAGCTTTGATTTTCAGGAATGGAATTTTGAGAAAATCGGGTTTAAAGTAAGACGGGTTTCACTCTCACTTCACGGGTTAAACGAGAGCTGTAGCGCTATACTGCATCATTACACAAACAGACTAATGTTGCCCTGAAAAGGACAGTTTTACATTGTTTATAATGGGCATAGTCTCTGAACTTTTGATCACCCCTTGTTTGTTTAGATAGCACGAATAGTCTACCTCAGAAAATCGAGCGCAGTGCAACTGTTCGCGCACTTGTGCATATAACAGACTGTCATCGGACTCCTCCTCGTTAGTAACTTCATCATCCGATCCTTCATCTCTGGATGTCAAATAGTTCATTATAACATCGTTTTAAGGCACTGACATCGCCAAGATTGAGCAGACTGAGACGAGCAAGATTGTTTAATTGAGCAGCTACTTCAGACTGCGTTGTTTTCTTGCTCTCCGACATCTCACAATATTAAAATTAATAAATAAATACTTTGCGTGCCGTAGTTTACACAGGACTGGCGGGAAATGTGTATTGAGAGCTACACCTTTATATGTTACGTGGTTTATTTTGATAGGATAGGTTAACTGTTTTTGTGGTGTTAAGAGAAAGCACCTCCGCAGCGCATTCATAAGAGAAAGATTATTTGCTTTCTGCAATAAATCGCTATTTTTCTGCACTAAACAAGTGAATTTTGCCAAGATATTTTCAGAGATGATAGACAAGATGTGATAGAATAATAATTTAATGAAAACCCAATTTTGACAATGACATTCGATGGGTTTTCCCAGATCGCATCTCTCACACACACACACACACACACACACACACACACACACACACACATATATATACAGGTGCATCTCAGTAAATTAGAATGTCGTGGAAAAGTTCATTTATTTCAGTAATTCAACTCAAATTGTGAAGCTCGTGTATTAAATAAATTCAATGCACACAGACTGAAGTAGTTTAAGTCTTTGGTTCTATATATATAACAACAACAACTATAACAAATGTATTAATAAATTAAACACATGCATATGTAATTTTATGGTTATTTAGTTTTATTTATTGTATTTTTATTATTTGCTTGCTTAAATGCTAAACAAAAACAAGAAAATGTATAATTTAATACTTTCATAATAATTTAGAATAATTATATAAGATTAAAAGGTTTTGCATGGTCACATTTCCATGGCATATATACTAGATACACATACATAACAAATGCATGGTATAAATGAGGTTAGACTTTAATATATATATCAAAGCATAGGAGTTCATGAATTTATTTATCATTTGCTGCTCTGTGAAACTCTGATTTGTCAGTTGTGGCATGGCGTTATGATATGGCAATGTTAAATGCTTGATTTTGATTGGCTGTCAGACATTCTAAGATGATTATGTTTCAGCAACTGAATGACTGTAAAGTAGTTCCATGCTCACATTATAGTTCCACATCACGTCACCACATTATTTCAGTTATTTCAGATAGACTTGCAGCCCGTCGCCACAAAAGAAAAGGTTTTATCAGTCAATTGGGAAACAAAGTTGCTTCTGAGGACAAACTGGGATTTGAGAAAGTTTATGAAAAAGATTCAAAGCTAGAGTTTTGTTTGAGACATTTAAGCAAGATCTCCTTGAGAACATCTGCTCACCCTCTCACGTATTTCCATTCTTCTACTGAACACAATAGAAGATATTCTGAAGAATGTAAGGTTCAAAACAACTTTGGACTCCACTGAGACATACATCTTTTTCATGTCACCGAAGAAAGTAAGTCATACAGGTTATAAATGACATAAGTAAATGAGCAAATTCTTAGTTTTTGGGAGAACTTTCACTTTGGCCAGTCATAGTCTGGTTCCATCTATGCAGCTTTTCTTTCTTCATCTGCTTTCTTCATTCTCTGTTTGTCTATTTTTTTCCAATCTGCCCTCATAAGGGCCACTAGGAGGAAAGTACTTT
Organism: Spinibarbus caldwelli; assembly: GCA_039654775.1. Lineage (NCBI taxonomy): Eukaryota > Metazoa > Chordata > Actinopteri > Cypriniformes > Cyprinidae > Spinibarbus > Spinibarbus caldwelli. The sequence goes on from CM077256.1 coordinate 3,335,715, forward strand.
CTGCTGACGCAGCACGCATTGATTTCATTGTCCTAGCTGCTAGTAAGGCAGGGTGACATCTGTCTCCTTTGCATGGATTTTGTTGAATCAGCATGTAGAATCATTATTTTCTTCAGGTTTTGTGGTTATATGTACGCACACATGCATGTAGAGAGAGACTTTGTGTAACCCGCAGGATTCGTCAGCCCTTATTCCACAGGTTTTGTCCAACCATCATGACTGAAATCAAATGTGTGAACCTCAGCGTCTAAATTCAGTTCCCCGAACAAACGGCTTTGAACTTCCATCTCCTGAGACACACTCCAGAAACACTCACAGTTTCATGCTCTCAACACTCGTAACTGTCAGCACCGCTGTAGCGCCTCTATATTATCTGTGCTGATGTTGAGACCCTCACTTTTCTGTACATGCAGAAAACTGCAGAATTCAGACACCCGTCAGGTTTTCTGTACCTGCATCACCTCTTTGTTGGTGTATTAAATAGTTTGTCTAATTTCATGGAGCTTTCAGCATGTAATACTCTCCACTTAATACTTTTGACCATGTTTAAATTCATTCCGCTGGTTTTCCCCTCAAAATGGACACAAGTCAGCAGATTCCATCCGGGTGTGGTGATGTATTGGTTGAAGGGTTTCCGCTTTCATGGAGGACCTAGAAATTTTAATGAACTTCAAGTGTTTTACAGCCCTGGAAAAGTCAGGAAAACTAAAATATTTAATTAGCTAGATATTGTTCTTGTGAAAATTAAAACCTGCTTGGAAGTCAGTGATTTGTGATGAATTGTCTGATCTTTCCCATTAGTTGGTTGAACTGGTTCACAGATTGAAATGATTCAAATGATTTGTTAATGCATTAATGCATTTTTAAACCTTATTCAGTAATAACTAAGAACAGTAAAGGTCATGGAAAAGTCAAGGAGAGTCATTGATTAAAAAGTGGGCGAACCGTGGAAAGATGGCTTATTCAGGCTCTTTCAGTGTCATTATAGCTAACTGAAACTAAAACCATAAAACATTGTTACTTGAAAGATGTTAACTGAATAAAAATTTTGTATACATATATATTAAACTTAAATTTATATTTTCATCTAGTTTCCAAGGCAAAATTTCTAATTTTCATTTAGTTTAACTTGAAAACTAAAATCAAAATTAATAAAAATAGATAAATAGGCAAATTAAAAAAAAAAATCTAATAAAAATGGCAAAAACACACAACAAAATTACAAAAAAGTAACAACTAAAATAAAAAATATTTAAAAGTTAAAAATATACAAATATTAAAAATAAATTATTAAATTAAATCAGTAATTATAAAAATGAATAAATATTAATAAAAACTATAATAGTATTTCAGTCATACTAAAATAACATTGGTTATATAATCCATCACTCATCACTGTTGTGCACTCGAGTAAGACATTTAACCCCTGCAAACCCCTATTGTGCTTATAGTAAGTGTTCTGTAAGTCACTTTGGGTAAAGGCATGCGCTAATGAGATTAGTTTTATAGATCAGTCAATAGTGAGCTAACACTGTATGAGTGTAGTTTTTTTTCCTGTGATGTAACAATGACCATCAGCAGGTCCACTTAAAGACTGCAGAATCTAACGGATACGTGAGAATCTCTCTCAGCTCGCCTGTCGTTCCCAACCCGCATCCCTGCTGGTTTGATTAGGACCTTAAAACACGAGCTGCTGAGATCTGTTCTCATGCCAGACATCATTCCTCTCTCTGTTTGTCTATGTTGGGAGTGAGTGTCTCCGCACGTCTTTCATTCAGCCTTGTGTCTGTACAGTACTGAAAAAGCACAATAAATATGACTTTAATTAATTATTCATTTATTATATTTTATTATTTTTTTCTATTTTATTTATTTATTTATTTTTTTAATGTTTGTTACTTTTTTTATTTGTATGTATTTTTTATTTTATTTTTGAATGACAAACTTTCTCTGAGCTGTAGCTGTAATCAAGTTGAAATGCTGCCAGTAAGCAAACACATTACACTCCATTATAGCTGACACTGTGTTGAACTGCTTTATGTGTGTGTGGTTATAAACGTAATTAAGCCGAACACCATCTCACACACATGCAAATGTCTGAAGGACTCTGGACCAGTTCTGGCTGGACTTGATGAACTTTCACAAGACGCACAAGAACTCTCACATGCAGTCACACAGAGACACAAAGTCTCCTCGCAAATGAGTCAGTCTGACGTTTCTGTATCAATGTTCCATCTAGATTAAGAGATTTGTTTGGTTGATACAGACAGAAGATGCTGCTGTATAAACACCAGACGTCCATTATAAATTCAACAGCTCATATTCTACATTAGCATTTAATTTTTTCCCTGAAGTCCAATTATAGTAATAGTAATGGTTTCTTGCACCTAAACAGGCATCATTTAGTTGTTCATGACCATTTTCCATCCTTTTTCAATTTATTATATTTATCCAATGAGAATTTGATTTTAAGTAGCAAAGCATTAATATCCAACAGTGCTAATGCGTGAATGTGCCAGTCATATGTTAATGTGCTCATAGTTATGACATCAATATCATTATGATTTCCAAGGCCATTTTTACAGCTTCTTAAAGGGGTAGTTCACCCAAAAATGAAAATTTGCTGTTAATTTATTCACTCTCAGGCCATCCAAGATGTAGGTGACTTTTCTTCTTCAGTAGAACAGTGAATAAGATTTTTAGCTGGAACCATAGTCCTTGGTGATTCATAAAATGCAAGTCAGCAGCTACTGGCTCTTTGAGAGTCAAAAAAACATATCAAGGAACACAAAATTAATACCCATGGCTCCTGATGATATATATTGAGGTCTTATGAAGTGAAACAATCAGTCTGTGCAAGAAACTGAACATTATTTACAACATTATTGTTTCAGATGGTTCAATCCAATTTGGTGAACTGGTTCATTCAGTTCACTAAAAAGGGTCGGTTCAAAAGAATGATTCATTCGTGAACTGGACATCACTCTGGACTGTTTGTCTGAGGCTCTGGATTCCAGGTAATAATGTTGTAAATGATGTTCAGTTTCTTGCACAGACCAGTTCATAAGAACTCAATATATTGTCAGGAGCCATGGTGGATTCATTTTGTGTTGCCTAATATGCTTTTTTGACTCTTAAAGTGACAATAGCTGCTGACTTGCATTTTATGACTCACCATGGACCATGGTTTCAGCTAAAAATCTTCTTTACTGTTCTGCTGAAGAAGAAAGTCACCTACATCTTGGATGGCCTGAGGGTCAATAAATTAACAGCAGATTTTCATTTTTGGGTGAACTATCCCTTTAAGTTTGCTGTTGTTCTTGCATCGCTGCATTTCTCCTGCGAGGGGTTTTTCCTGCTGTACGTCACACAGATGCTGCTGCTGCTCCAGATGTTTCCAGGCTCCTGCTGGTGTCTCTTCAGGAGCGGCATGTCTTCCGTTAAGCGGACAGGGATTCTGTCTTAGCGGCTCCATTTGTAACTGACAGAGCCATTATTTAATTAGTGTGATTTAGCTGTAAATGAACACGCTCCAGCGCTGTAATAAAACTGACTCGACCTGAAGCAAGAATAAAAAACCATTAGATGAGAAAGATGTTCATCCAGGCGCATATTCTCTTCTCTCATTCTTTCTTTTTTCTCTGCTATTGCATCTTGAAAACACTATTCCGAAACTACCCTGACTGCATACTGTTTTTGCGTTTGCATTGAATTGCTTTTGAAGTGTGCATGCAGTATTTCTGCTTTTTGGGCTGATGCTGCATTCCATTCAAAGTCCGGTTTGGGATTTTCCTACTTGATATTCAACTTCTGACCATAAAATCCGCAACATTAATTGACATGCACCGTTTGCTCTGCAGGTGTTCGATTGACAGCAAAGAAGTGCTGCAGCCAAATTGTGGCTGTAAATGATGCTTACAGTGCCAATTTTTGTTGCGCAGGTGTGCGATTATCACCAGCGGAGGACATTTATTTATGTTTTTGCAGCTGTTTCTGCAAATGTTTGCTGTTTACTGTCATGCGATGCAATATTTTAATTGTGTTCAAGTGAGTGTTTGATAGTTTTGTGACTATCCTGTTTCAATGTTAAGGTCTGAAGTGTCAAGGAATGCAAGATTCAAACTTTAAGCAAACTTTTTAAAACAATTTCTTCATTTAAATGTAGCATAGTGAAATATTATTCAGCAAGGACGCATTAAATCAGAAGTGACAGTAAAGACATTTATAATGTTACAAAATATTTCTATTTCAAATGCTGTCCTTTTAAAAATAAAATCACAGTTTCCACAAAAATATGAAGCAGCGCAACTTTTTTCAACATTGATAATAATCAGAAATGTTTCTTGAGCAGCAAATCAGCATATTAGAATGATTTCTGAAGGATCATGTGACACTGAAGACTGGAGTAATGATGCTGAAAATTCAGCTTTGATCACAGGAATCAATTACATTTTACAATAGAAAAGTTATTTTAAATTGTAATAATATTTCACAATTTTTACTGTTTTTACTGTATTTTTTGATCAAATAAATGCAGCTTTATTGAGCATAAGAGACTTCCTTCAGAAACAATAAAAAATCTAACAGACACCAAACTTTTGAACTTTTCAATCACCGGTGAAGTACATACTATAAGTGTGCACTAGTAGTATGCAAATTTGCATGTAGCCATATTTTCTGACTTGATCAAAGGTGGCTTAATTGGCCTTCTGATTGGCTATTCAAGGTGTTGGCCACTCTCATAAACTTTTGTTTCCAGAGTTTCAGTGGTGGCTGGATATGTTATGTGTGCTTGATTATTTGCAGACTGAACGGAACAGACTGACCTTGAGGAATCTCTGGAGCTGAAGTCAGGGAAACTCTTGAGAAAGATCTCATTCTTTCTCTCTGACTTTTATTTGATCGACCTCCTTAAGAAAACAGTTTCCATGGCAACGGGCTGAGGAGCACAACGCAGATGAAGGGAAAGATGAACCTTAGAGGATGCAGTCTTTGTCTCTGTCTGCTGAGATGAGAGTGAATCGGCTGCAGGATTCCCGTCCGCTCAGAGAGAGAGAGAGAGAGGCCTGTCATTTGAACTCAACCCAACACGTGATCTAAATTATATGCCTTTTCCATCAAATCACCATTAATTCATGATGTTCATGTCACAATCTGAGAGCTGCACATCTGCATACTTTTTCATCCATCCATCCGTCCACTGTTTTTCTTTCTTTCTTTCTTTCTTTCTTTCTCTCCTTCCTTCCTTCCATCGTTTTCTTTCAGTCCTTCCATTTTTTTTCTTTTTTCCATTGATCTATTTTTCTTTCCTTCTTTCCATGCATCCATCCATCTCTCCATTTGTTTTTCTTTCTTTCCTTCCATCCATCATCCATCCATCCATTTGTTGTTTTTCTTACCATCCATCCAGCCATTCATTTATTGTTTTACTTTCTATCATCCATCCATTCATTGTTTTTCTTTCTATCATCCTTCCATCCATTGTTTTCATCCATCCATTGTTTTTCTTACCTTCCTCCATCATCCATCCATCCATTTTTTTCTGTCCATCCATCCATCCATCCATCCATCCATTCATTGGTTTTCTTACCTTCCTCCATCATCCATCCATGTTTTTTACCTTCCTCCATCATCCATCCATTTGTTTTTCTATCCATCCATCCATCCATTCATCCATCCTCTTATTTTTTTCATCCTCTCTTTATTCATCATCCATCATCCATCCATTCATTGTTTTTTCTATCATCCATCCATCCATCCATTCATTGTTTTTCTTTCTATCATCCATCCATCCATTTAATGTTTTTCTTTCCATCCATCCATTGTTTTTCTTACCTTCTTCCATCCATCCATCCATCCATTTTTTTCTGTTCATCCATCCATCCATTGTTTTTCTTACCTTCCTCCATCCATCCATGTTTTTTACCTTCCTTCATCATCCATCCATCCATTTGTTTTTCTTTCCATCCATCCATTCATCCATCCACTTATTGTTTTTCTTTCTATCCATCCATTTGTTTTTCTTTCTATCATCCATCCATTCATCCATCCATCCATTATTTTCTTTCTATCATCCATCCATGTTTTTCTTTCCATCCATCCATTGTTACCTTTTTCTTATCTTCCTCTCATCCATCCATTTGTTTTTTAGCTTCCATCATTCATCCATCCTCTTATTGTTTTTCTTTCCATCCAGCCATTTGTTTTTCTTTCTATCATCCATCCATTCTTTTACTTACTTTCCATCCATCCATCTATTTTTACTTTCATACTCCATTTATTTTTCTTTTCCATCGATCCATTTATTGTTCATTTTTGCTTCCATCCGTATTAATTTTCATTTTTGTTTCCATCATTTTTTTCTTTTTGTTTCCATTCTTTTCTTATCCTTTTTTCTTTTCATCCATCATTTGTCTATCCATCCATCTATTTTTTTTCCTTCCATCTATTCATTACTCGTTTTCAGTTTTTTTTTTCTGTAAGTCTGAGTGAGTGGATGGGTTGTACTGTATGTAGTGTAGAGGTATTGTCTGGCATCAGCTCTTGTTCAGCACATCCAGTCTCTTTGACACATTTCTGAAGTGCAGATCGGGTCTCCGTGTGATCAGGTGATTGAAGGACTCCACTGCAGAGCAACTCAATCATGTGTAATTCCTGCATGAGTAATACACAGCAGGAATCTGTTATCTTCTAGTAAAAAACAGGATCCTTCATCAGGAGTAATGGCACGCTTACACATGCTGAAGGAGCCAGTGAATGAGAGAGTTATTATTCCTCACTTCAGATCTCACAGCAGGACACCATATCTGCGCATCACTCATTTCAGACGTGAACGGCTGCTGGTTTGGATTCATTTGAAGCCAACATTTACTGGCACTTTCATTCAGTTTTGGCTGCGTGTAGAAGAAACATTTCTGGCTTTGAATTACTGAGGCTTTTTCTGCCAGCGCTTCCATTCATGAATCTCATCTGTCCATCACCCAAATCACTTGTGTATCCTCAGTTACGCTTTAAATATTAATATAATAAGAACTGGCCTATCGTTTGTCCTTGTCATTTTATCTTCTCTGTTTTTAGGTATCAGTGTAAGCTGTCAGAACTCCTTTGCTGTAAAAGATAATATTATTATGTGAGTCTGAGATGCACTTAATAGTACAAAAGAATAGTTCACTCAATAATAACAGTCTTTCTTCAGCACTTTATACCATCGTTTTTGGTTGTGAAGTTAATAGCTAGGCGAGTAAATGATACGCTGGACTAAACCGGAGTTACCTTGACCTCAGGGCATTGATATTGTGTTGTGTGTGTGTGTGTGATGCTGGTGTTGTCTGTCATTATGAGTCCTGTTCAAACACAAAGGCTCAGATAGGATGTTCAGTAAACATAAATATTAGCTATCGAACCACATTAGCAGAACGGTGAGGCGCTAATCTCTCACTCCAGGCTAGCTGTGTTGACTGTGTCTTTACACAGCCAGGAAAATAAACTTTGTGCCTCTGAAATACTGTAACCTCAACAGACAAATGTGTTGATAAGCATGAATATTTCAGAGAAGACCCCAGTTTTACCTTTTCAGTCTTATCCGGTTTTTGCTTGATAAGGTGAGACGGAGAGAGAGAAAGAGGAGCTTGTCATGATCATGCGCTGTGTGTTGTGTTTCTGCTGAGTTATGTAGGCCAGACCTAATTACCGCTGCAGGAGAGACTTGCAAATGAAAATCAAGCCGAACGCGAGGAAACGCGGAAATGCCCTGGTCACGCTTTCAAAGTGCAAAGGCTTTGCGTACGGCTGGTTGCTGTTCGCAGTGTTTGCTCATGTGGAATCTGTTGGAAATTTTCTTCCTCCTTTTCAGATGGCTGCAAATTAGCGAAGATGAATGAAGTGGCTTTTAAACTAATAGGACTCCTACGCATTGTCATATTTAATTATTTTTTTTCCTCCCTCAAGTCCACTCATAATATTAGTCAAGGTTTCTTCCATCAAAAACTTAATTTTCAATTTTCCACCTTCTTTCTGACCCTTTTAATTGAACTGTTTTTGGAAAAGGCTGTTTTTGAAAGATAAGAGAGAGAGAAAATGGATAATGCATGAAGAAATTAGTTTTGCTGTAAGAGTAATAAAAAAAAATGCAGCATACTTTAAATTGTACTTTACAAATGCTTTTTTACTATATATTCAAATAGAAAATAATTATTTAAAATTGTAATAATTCACAATATTACTGTTTTTAATGGGATTTAAATTTGAATAACTGTAATTTTTGAGCATGACACTTATTGAAAAACATGTTTCCAAACTTTTGACAATTACTGTAAGGTTTAAAGCTGTAAATATTTTGTTGCATGTGAATGACATTTTTTTTTCTTTTCTTTTTTTTTTAGCTTTTAACTGACAAAATATGTGAATCTATTTGACCCAAAAATGTCCTCAGCAATATTGATTAGATTATTTAAAGAAACTTTGCTTATTGTTTATTTTCAGGTTTTGTAGTAAAATGTTTTATACTATGTTATGCATGAGTTATTAACTTTCTTTCTTGCTTAACGGTCTTTAATGTTACATAAATGACATTTGAATAGTTTCCTCAGCAGGTAATGTGACATTTTCTAATACGCTGCACAGATTTGATTCCCACTGCTTGTTCGAGGTGTTTTACTGCCTTTTTGTTGTGTTTTGAATCTTAAATGAGTTTTTCCCCTCCGTTTCATTTCTTAGCAATTGGTTTCTGGTTAATTGCATGTTATATTGGTCCCAATTCCCACATGTGGGAAAGTGGAAGTATCATTAGATTCCTTTAGTGTGTCTCTGACTGCTGTAATCAGATTGGAGAAATATTGATGTCAAACACTCACTGCTCACCACATTACTTTCAGTCAGAAGTGCTGTTAATGAGAAATACTTTTTGGAATTGCTGCTCTGTCTCTCGGTGAAGTTCCTCATAGAGTGGCTGTAACGTGTGTGTGGTTCATTTTGAAGGGTTTATGGCCCTTTAACAGCAGGTCTTTGCTCCTGTCAGAGTTTGATTGGCAGGTGCTCTAGGTGTTCTGCTGTCGCTGATCAGCTGTCTGTCTGTCTCTCTTTGCAGGGCAGTTTTGTGGCATGTATGACCGCCACTCTGCGGCAGATGGACGACTATCACTATACCCACCTCATCAGCACCTTTGGGAAGATGCGCACAGACGTGGTGGTGAGTTTCCATTCAGTGCCAAGAAAAACTTCATGAGGAACTCTTTACACCCACTTGTAAACATTTTTAGACAGACATTAGTGACATCAACCTATGAACCAGTATTATACCTAGATAGAGAGATATATATATATATATATATATATATATATATATATATATATGTATATGTATGTATGTGTGTGTATATATATATATATATATATATATATATATATATATATATATATATATATATATATGTGTGTGTGTGTATGTATATGTGTGTGTATATATGTGTGTGTGTGTATATATGTATGTATGTGTGTATATATATATATGTATATGTATATATGTATGTATGTGTATATATATGTATATGTATATATGTATATGTGTATATGTGTGTGTATATATATATATATATATATATATATATATATATATATATATGTGTGTGTGTGTGTGTATATATATATGTGTGTGTGTATGTATATATGTTTGTATATATATGTATATATGTATGTATATATGTGTGTGTGTGTGTGTATGTATATATGTTATATGTATGTATATATACACACATTTACTTATATACACACACACACACACACACACATTTAAAGATTCCATATCAAACAAACCAGTATTACAGCTGATCAAAAACACTGTTTTTTATGTAGAATTAATATATCTCTTAATTCTTAATTTTGTTAATATTAAATATTTATTAATTATAATTAGAATTATATATACATTTTTTTTTTAATTTATAAGTATATTACATATTCATGTTGCACATTGTTGTCATGTCCGGTTCATCCCAAACATTGTGACTCTCCTTTAGGATTTCCTCATGGAGACATTTATCATGTTTAAGGATCTCATTGGGAAGAACGTCTATCCTGCTGACTGGGTCATAATGAACATGATGCAGAATAAGTAAGTAGACGTGCTCAGTGCTGTTTGTTAACTAGTGTTCCCTATAATGCAGTGTTCCTATTAGTAAGACCCTTTAGTCACCAGAACAGAAACCAGTCTGTGTGATGTGTTAACATGATAGTTATTGATAAAATTGGAAGTACTGTTGCTTAACATTAACTTGTTTGGTTAGGACAACTTTTAGTCAGCACTGTTTTCTGCAAGTAAAATAGTTTGCCAATGAGGTTTGATGTTGACTTAAATGAACTAGTTGAAATGCTGTTCATTCATTTAGCAAGTTTTTTCCTCACTTAGTTGAGTCAGCCTTCTGTGCAGATTTTCTGTTTTTCATTTTGCGCTGGAGCAACATCAGAAATGTGCAGTCGTGTAGAGGGAGCATCGCTTACATTAACTCTCTCTCCCCCTTCAACACATGCTGCTGTTGCTTAGAAACAGCAGTCAGAAATGGCCAAGAATGTGTTTACGAATATTTTTTTCCCCATCAGTGCAACATCAGTTAGTGTGTGTGTCGGGCATGTAGCGTTTCCGTGTGCACCTGCGTGTATTCGTTCTGTTCTCGCTCTGTCAGAAGTGTGGTGGCTGCTGAAATGAAAGCCATGAATTATGAATCTCGGGTTGTGTGTGTGTCTCTCTTGTTGTGTTTCGTTTTATTCATGCCTCTCTTCTCAACTCCTCTGCCAAACCGCGTCCAGCGTGACTGTGAAGATGAAGGTTTAGCGCACTTTCACAGCCAGCAGGAAGTCAGACCTGAGTTTCCTGTCACAGACTTGGAGAGTTTTCTTAGAGTCCCTGATCTGAACCAACCATTTACTTGTTTCATGGTGTAATTGTAATTTTTTTATGTTGAGGCAGGAACAGTGCTGGGTAGTAACTGCTTACATGTAATCTGGATTATGTAATAAGATTCCAGAAATTTAGTACTTCTAATTGGATTGCATATAATCTGGATCACATAATCGGATTCCAAAAATAAAGTACTTGTAATTGGATTATGTGTAATCTGGATTGCATAATCAGATTCCAAAAATAAATTACTTGTTATTGGATTACATGTAATCTGGATCGCATAATAAGATTCCAAAAATAAAGTACTTGTAACTTGATTACATATAATCTGGATCACATAATCGGATTCCAAAAATAAAGTACTTGTAATTGGATTACATGTAATCTAGATTGCGTAATCAGATTCCAAATATAAAGTACTTGTAATTGGATTGCGTGTAATCTTGATCACATAATCGGATTCCAAAAATAAAGTTCTTGTAATTGTATTAGGTGTAATCTGGATTGCATAATCAGATTCCAAAAATAAAGTACTTGTTATTGGATTACATTTAATCTGAATCACGTAATCAGATTCCAAAAATAAAGTACTTGTAATTGGATTACATATAATATGGATCACATAATCGGATTCCAAAAATAAAGTACTTGTAATTGGATTACATGTAATCTGGATTGCGTAATCAGATTCCAAAAATTAAGTACTTGTAATTGGATTGCATGTAATCTGGATTGCATAATCAGATTCCAAAAATTAAGAAAAGTTAATTATTCATTTTCATTAAACTCACAAACTCCCTGCAGTTTCTTTACAAATGCCAGTTTGGGAAACATTGATGTAATTTAATGTTTAATGCATTTCATGATTTTAATAACAATGAATGGAATATATTTTCATACTCTTTGTATTTTTATGTCATTTTGGTGCAATATTATCCTATTTAAATCAATGTGATAAATGTGTTAGGTCAAAAGTAATCTAAAAGTAATCAAAACGTAGTCAGATTATATTACCTAAAATGTGTAATGTAATGGATTACTTTACTAACTACATTTTTTATCATGTAATTTGTAATCAGTATCGGACTACAATTTGTAAGTAACCAGCATGGGGGAGGCATGAGTTCTTACTTTTTTGCTCATAATTATTCTTCAACTATTTTTGGTGCCTAACTTATGTGAATGATGCCTTAAACTGTCTCTTGTTGAGGGCATAGCAGTTCAAGAAAAATCTGTGATCTGCTTCTTCAGATGAGCGAATGTGATGAGAAGTTCTGATGTTCAAATAAATAAGATCTTCTCTAAAATTCAGAGTTATTTTCCCGTCTGTCTGTGCCAGTACTGTAGACATATAGCAGGATGAAATGTTTGGATTTCTCTGTGTAACTAACACATTCCTGATGTATTCTTCTGCTGTGGAGCGATACTGCTGAGATTGTGTTGGATTTGTGTGTCGGGGTTTGATTGGCGCAGAGGTCGCGGGTCAGGCTTTCATATTGGAATTCATAGAGTCTCGCAGCAGCCACCTGCGTGCCGGAGCGCTGATGGAAGACCCTCCACTCACAGGTGTGGGAAAGTGGAGTCAACAGGTCCACGAGACCACGGGAAAACAATGTACAGTCACCCTCTCTGTAACGCACTCAGTGGGCGTCACTGATGGAGGCGGATAAGCGCTTGTTTGATGTGCCCTACTGCTCACTGACTCCATATTCACACCGACAACAGCAACTTGATTCACAGGTGAAAATCAGATCATTTAATTTAATTTAATTTCAGAATTATTAATTATTTAAATGAACTAATGCTTACAATTTTAGATTATAATTGTTTGTCATATTTTGAGCAGTATTTTTTATTAAATATTGTATTTATTGTTTTATTTTTCATCAAATAAATTAAATTACAGTACATTTTAGATTAAATTTAGTTTGATTAGTTTATTTTATTATTTTATTTATTTTTTATTTTTTTTATTTTCAAATTAATTTCAGTTAACTAATATTTTAAAATTTGAGTATAATTGTTCACTTTATACCCTGAGCAGTATTTGCCTACAAAGCCTTAAATTGGCTCCCTTTTAACAAAAGCAATGTATTCAGTTTTAATTCATAGAATAATTTAATTTAACTTTAAATATTAGATTGATTTAAAATTCATAATTTTAATAAAGGACAAAAATAAATTAAATTAGATTTATTTATAATATTTATTTATATTAAATTAAATACTAGTTTGAAATTAATTTCAGTTAACTAATTTGTAAAAATTTGAATATCATTGTTCATGTTATGCCCTATTTGTCTACGAAGCCTTAAATTGAATACACAGAGAGCAATGTGACATAGTAACTCGATTCACAGGTGAAAATGTGATTTTTTTTAATTTATTTTTTTATTAAATAATTACATGAAATTCCATTAAATTTTAAATTACATTTTAAATTAATTTTAATTAACTAATATTTTAAAATTTAGAATATTATTGTTCATCATACCCTGAGCCGTATTTGTCTGCAAAGCCTTGTATTTATGCTGTAACTGATTTATTCTGTGTTTGGAAAAAAAAAAAAAAAAAAAAATGCCCCAAAATATGGCACTTTGTTATACAATGAATGTTCACAGGCTATGGGAGTAGGTTCAGGGGATGCTTTGTGTTGTTGTAGCATCTTGTCATGGTGTAAATACATGCTGTTAATGAACAGGCCTTTGCTGTGAACTGCCGGGAATCAGTCTAAAACGCTTGAAATAGTGTTTCAATTTTTTCCAGAATGTGATTAACACCTTCAGTCACATTTATCACAGAATGCAGGTGATGTGTTATGAAGACACCTGCGATCAGATAATGGACAATCCTAGATTAGGATGTGGACAATCCTAGATTTCATGTGATGTGGATGTGTTTGTTTATCCAGGTGAATTTACTCATGTTAATAAATTGGCTGTATGTTTTAGAGAAGAGTCCCATTATTACAGGTGCGATACTGACAACTGTGTGAAACGACAAAATCAACCAGTCACGTAATTATAGTGTTAAAGTGTTATGGTGTGAATATGGATGCTGTTTTCGAGTGTTCATATACAGTACATTGCTTTGTTCATGTACATTTACTGTATAATCAGTTTTCCATATATCAGTACTTCTATGCATAGTAATTTTTTCGGGCTTGCATAAAATCTGAAGATGGTGCCGTCTTCACACATCACAAGTTCTCTTGTTTCCCGTCTGGATTAACTTTGGTGACTCTGAATTAATTTAAAGTCAGTTGACGTTTGAGCTGCCATCTTTGATATGGGTTTGATCTGTGTTTCAGAAAAGTGTCTCAAATTACTCTGCAATGTGATCTTACAAGTTTTAAACATATTTTTATCCCAAAACCTGTCATCTTTCAACACGTCTCTCGTTAGGAATGAACCACACCTGCTGATAGTGTTGTTTTAGCACCCAGTTAATTATAGTGATTATGTAAATCAGGTAATGTCACAGTCACACCCATAAAAATAACATGATATTCATAGAAATGTGTATTTATTTATTTATTTTTTTATTTACAACATTACCTTTCAAAATTTGAAAGTTGATAAGATTTGTTTTTAATAGTCCCTAGTGCTCACCATGCGTTTATTTGATCAAAAATACAGTAATATTATGGAATATTTTTACTATTTTTTTTATTTTTTTATGTTTTTTTTCCTGTAATGACTAAGCAAAATTTTCAGCAGCCTATATATATTGTAAGGGGTAATAGGTAAATGAGGGAAACAAGTCAATTTAGCTCAAAGGGAATCATTTATGATTTTATTGGGAATTTGAACAGAGTCACTGTTTCACGGCTGATCACTGAATTGGCAGCGATTCAGTGAACAAGCCGTATAACATCAACTCTACACTGGATATTAAAATCCAAAATATAGTGAAAACACTATTAATAAGCACAGTAACAAGATCGGCAGATTAAGACATTAACTTGGAAGCACAAAACACAAGATACTTCTCTTTTCAATATAAATACGATTTTATTGGATAAATCTTAGACATGTAAACTAATCTAACACATGAACACACACATTCACACATTCATACAAGTTGCAGAAAGAGAGAAAGTGAGGAAAGAATGAGTTTAGAGAATGAAAATGTGAAATCTCAAGTTTACAGCAATATGTGTTATTGCAGAGACCTGAACAACCATCAATCGCTTATTTAACCCTTGCACTGAGTTTCTCAATGAAGCTAAAATTTATATTAAATGTACCAGCTCAGCAAAAATCTGGAGTTGTATTACTTGCGTTGCCTTTGTTTTAAGGGATTCCCTTTTGTTGTCGTCTTGCAGAAAGGAGTTTTCCCGAGGTTGCGGATTGGCTGAGTTCAGTGGTCTTTCGTAGTAAAGTCTTGGGCGTTGGCTCTTGATGCTGAGTTGGTCTGGTTGAAGTTTGGGCGGGTGCAGTCGGCAAACTTAACGAAACTCTCACGGAAAGACAAGAAATTAAAGTAAAAGAATAAAAGGATGTAACGAGACTAGGTGGTTTTTCTTCTCATTGTGGTAGCAGCTGGCATGTAGGCCAGAGCACGCTCAAAGAGCGCTATAAAGCATGGCTAAATGTACAAAGCAAGAGCAATGAAGAAAAAGCATGGCTAAAAGTTAGAAGAGCAGAGATTTGAAGAAGAGTGTTTGAAGCAGCAAAAAGCATAATTTGATGGTGTCCTGAGTATTTAAACTCGGCTTTCAGACCGTCCTATCTGGACGTCTTGACCAATTAGAAATGATCTTAGCCTAGGGGTGTTGCTCTGTTTTTTTCCCATCATAAATCCTGTATCAGTCACATGGTTCGAATTTTCCCTCTCTTGTAAAGTATAATTTTGGACATGATTTCTCTAACAAGACTATGATACATTTGACAAAGAATTGATTGGAAGAAACATTTAAAGCATGATTTTTCAAACTCATACATACCAAACATGAATATTAACTCTTAAGCTATTCCCTAGTTATTAAAAAGACATACATAATATGTGATTAAAACATCATCGTCAATTGTGTGGGTTACATACATAATATGGAGTTCATTAGTTATGATTCATAAGTCCTTGTAAGATGATTTTGGTGCATCTATATGTGAAAAGGCAGTTGTCTGATTCGGTCCCTGATATCCTGCTATATATATATATATATATATATATCTCATATGAAATAAAATAAAAAATACTTAAAGTACTAAAGCACACACATAAATTAAAATATACATATAAATTTTTAGCAACCAGCTGAATGCCGCCTTAAATGAAAAGAGGAATAAATAAAATATTTAAAATAACTATAATATATACAAATTATATAATAATTAGTTTATTTTAATGTAAAATAATAAAATAATTGTGCATAATTTAAAGAATATTTTATGAATTTATTTATTTATTTAGTTTGAATTTGGACTACATTATGTGAATACGATGCTGAGTTTTGTGCAGTAAAGTGTGCAAAAGTTGTGTGATTTTGTTAATTCACCTTGTATTTTTTCCCTCGTGGTGAAAGAAAGAAACTTTGTAGCTCGGTGTAGTTTTGCATTTCAAAAAAACTTGCTAGATTAAATCTCGTCCTCTGGAGAGCTGGAGGTGCTTTCGTTGTAAACTGCAGTTTTTATGAGCGTGGTTTCGGTGTAAAAGTTAGCAATGCATTATTAAGAGCACCTCTCTGCCCTGCATAAAGTCTCATAAAGTTTGTGATTTTTACCTCCAGAGATTGGCTTTTGTGATGTCAGCATTTCATCTGCTTATAAAATGCTTCTGCTGCTTCCTCCTCGTGCTGCCGGAGGACATCATGTCTTTCTGATAGTAGCTGATTCTCGTTCGTTTCTCAGTCTCTCTGTGTAGTTTGGTGAGCGTGACCTTTCTCAGGCAGAGAGCTGCTCTCCATTCAGCCAGTGTGACTCAATTTGCACGTGATGACATTTGTTGTTCGCTCACTGCTTGCTGTTGTTGCAGGCCTCTTGTGATTCAGAATGAACTTTATAAAAAAAAAAGCACAAAAGTAACAAACAAAGAATGCAAAAGGTCCCTCAAGATGCTCTGTTCTCTGCGTGATTCAGGGTTGACCTGTTTGAATGAGTGAATCACATGGTTTGAATGAGATGTTCCTTGAAATGCCCCAATTGTAAAATCAATAAACAGTTTTGTCACAGATTAAAGTAGTTTTATTGCAATAGATGTTCAATTCAATTCAAGTTTATTTGTATAGCGCTTTTCACAATAGAAATCGTTGCAAAGCAGCTTTACAGGAAATTAAGTTTCTACAATATATTTATATATTGTAGAAACTTAATATATTTAACTTATGGCGAAATTAGGTTGTTCTGTATGTTGTCTGAGGGTTGGCATCATCTGAGGTCCTCTGAGGGGTTGGCATCATCTCTTCTCAGGTGTTCTGGATCCAGACTGAAGCTTGTGTAAATCCTAGTAACCACGGGATGTTAATCCCGCGGCAGAAACAGAGAAACAAATAGAGACATAATTAGCGTAGCTGCTGTTCCAACCAAGCAAAAATGATTTGTTCAATCCAAGCTAAAGAACAATAATGTGTATTTGATCAGATATAACTGCAGTACAAGATTATGAGATGCATTAGAAAAATGCTTGGCTAAAGAGATGTGTCTTTAATCTAGATTTAAACAGAGAGAGTGTGTCTGAACCCCGAACGTTATCAGGAAGTCTATTCCAGAGTTTGGGAGCCATATGTGAAAAAGCTCTACCTCCTTTAGTTGACTTTACTATCCCAGGTACTACCAAAAGTCCAGAGTTTTGCGACCTTAGGGAGCGTGATGGATTGTAGTGTGGTAGAAGACTAGTTAGGTACACAGGAGATAAACCATTAAGGGCCTTATAGGTAAGTAATAATATTTTGTAACTGATGCGGAACTTAATAGGTAGCCAGTGCAGAGACTGTAAAATTGGGGTAATATGATCATATTTTCTTGATCTGGTAAGGACTCCAGTTGCTGCGTTTTGGACTACCTGTAGCTTGTTTATTGAAGATGCAGGACAACCAGCTAGCAGTGCATTACAATAGTCCAGTCTAGAGGTCATGAATGCATGAACTAGCTTTTCTGCATCAGAAACAGTTAACATGTTTCGTAGGTTGGCAATGTTTCTAAGATGAAAGAATGCTGTTTTTGTAACTTGGGAAATTTAATTTTCAAAAGACAAGTTGCTGTCTAATATAACACCCAGATTTTTGACTGTAGAGGAAGTAACAGTACATCCGTCTAGTTGCAAATTATAAACCAAGAGATTCTGTGTACTGTTTTTTTGGTCCAATAAGTAATATCTTTGTCTTATCTGAATTTAATAGGAGAAAATTATTGGTCATCCAATCTTTTACATTTTTAACACACTCTGTCAGCTTAGATAATTTAGAAGTTTCATCTGGTCTTGTTGAGATATATAGTTGAGTATTATCAGCATAACAATGGAAACTAATCCCGTATTTTCTAATAATATTACCAAGGGGCAACATGTATATTGAAAATAGCAGAGGACCTAGGACAGATCCTTGTGGTACTCCATACTTTACTGGTGATAATTGAGATGACTCCCTGTTTAAATAAACAAAGTGGTAGCGATCGGACAGGTAGAATCTAAACCGTCTTAAAGCCTGCCCTTGAATACCCATATAGTTTTGTATTCGATCTATGAGTATGTCATGATCTATAGTGTCGAACGCAGCGCTAAGATCAAGTATAATTAGCAATTTTAACAAGTGCAGATTCTGTGCTATGGTGGGGCCTGAAACCTGACTGAAATTCTTCATAGAGATCATTTTTTGCAAAAAGGAGCACAATTTAACAGACACAACTTTTTCTAAAATTTTAGACATAAACGGAAGATTAGAAATGGGTCTGTGATTTGCTAGTTCACTAGGATCTAGTTGTGTTTTTTTAATAAGAGGCTTAATAACCGCCAGCTTGAATGATTTTGTGACGTGACCTAAAGATATCGATGAGTTAATAATACTGAGAAGCGGTTCTTCTGCTACAGGTAACAACTCTCTCAGTAATTTAGTGGGTACAGGATCTAATAGGCATGTTGTTGGTTTAGATGCAGTAATAATTTTATTTAGCTCTTCCTGTCCTATAGTTGTAAAGCACTGCAGTTTTTCTTTGGGTGCGATGAATGGAGCTGAAGTACTAGACGCTGCAGAATCTACATTTGTTATTGTATTTCTGATGTTATCTTATCTTATCATGAAGAAATTCATAAAGTCATTACTATTAAACTGTGAGGGAATATTTAGATCAGGCGGCGTCTGGTTATTTGTTAATCTAGCCACTGTGCTAAATAAAAACCTTGGATTGTTTTGGTTATTTTCTATGAGTTTGCGGATATGCTCTGCTCTGGCAGCTTTTAAAGCATGTCTGTAGTTGGACATACTGTTTTTCCATGCAATTCTAAAAACTTCCAAGTTAGTTTTTCTCCATTTGCGCTCAAGTTTACGAGTTTCTTTCTTGAGAGAATGGGTATTACTGTTGTACCATGGCACAGTACGTTTTTCTCTAACATTTTTCAATTTCATGGGGGCAACAGCTTCTAATGTTTTAGAGAAGATAGTGCCCATGTTGCTAGTTATTTCGTCTAGTTCATGTGTATTTATGGGTACACAGAGCAGTTGAGATGAATCAGGCAGGTTATTTGTGAATCTGTCTTTGGTGGCTGGAACAATAGTTCTGCCCGGAAGATAACGCAGAGCCATATAGTTAATATCAGTAATACTCAGCATGCACGATACTGGGAAATGGTCAGTAACATCATCACTTTGAGGTATGATATCTATGTCAGTAAGATCAATTCCATGCGATATAATTAAATCTAGCGTATGATTAAAACGATGAGTGGGCCCGGTGACGTTTTGCTTGACTCCAAAAGAATTTATTAGGTCAGTAAACGCAAGTCCTAGCGCATTATTTGTATTATCAACGCAAATGTTAAAATCTCCGACAATTGGCTTTATCGACATTAACCAATAGATGTGTCTTGTAATGAACCCTTGTTCATTTATTTTAGTCTTAATTATATAATGTATTATTATATATTTTTTAAATATTTTTAATTAGATTTTATTTTTCTATTTTCATTTTCATTTTATGTTTTTTGTAATTTTTATTCATTTTTATTTCTTTTTATCAGTTTAGATTTTTATAGTTATTTTAGTACTAGAAATAAAATAAGTTTAAGGGCTTTTTATATTTTATTTTAGTTAATGTTTATTTCAAGTAATGGCATATAATTATTAATATTATTTTATGATTTTTGTTTTAGTTAAAAAAAGGTTTGTTTTATGATTTTAATTTTAGTTGAGGTTTGTTTGGTCAATGTTTTCCTAAACTCTGGTACTTTTTTATTTTATTTTGATTTTGTATTTAATTTAATTTTATTTTATTTTTTATTTAGATGATTGCTGCTGCCATTTTGTGTCATTTATTACCTTTATTTTTTTTCTTTTCCTTTTATTTTCAGTCTTTCAGTTTTTTTTGGTTTTTTTTGTATTACATATTTTGTTTCTGCTATTTTAATAAGAATATATTTTAAAAACTTTGCATTTTTATTAATTGCCAGTGAGAAGCATGAAGAGCACACAGTGCTAGTTACGCTGCAATGAGGAGCATTTATTGATGAGCTGAAAACAGAAGAGGAGTGTTTCTCTAACCCAGTGACCCTGATCATCAGTTTCTCCCAGTCTCATTAATGTTTACAGGCACATTACTAAAACTGGCCTTACCATCATGACATCAGTGTCATTGTTTTGCTCTCTCTCTGGCCCTGAATGAGCAGTTAAGGCCCTGCACAACTCTCAAACAGACAAATGCAGAATTATTTCATTTTCACACAAAATTACAGCAGAATCAGACAAACATGCAAAGCTGATGCATTTTTGAATGCAGTGATGCATGAAATCGATCCTTTGTAGCTAAAAGCGTCTGCATTCACATAGAATATGTTTCGGGCCTTAGAGTTTCCAGCAGCGCTCACTCTCTTGTGCTTGAGTAAGTTTTGCTTGTATTTTGTTGTGGAGTTTATCTTGTGTGTGGTCGGGTGCTGAAGTTATTCACTTGTAGTGATTGAAAGGCTCTGAGGTGTAATGGCTTAGATGCCAATCTTATTATGAACCGGAGAGCTCTGGCAGTGTGATGTGGTTCTCCATCAGCCGGGCCAAACACCTCCAAACCAGCTCACACCTTTGACATCTCCAGCTGTGGATCAAATTAAGGCCTTCAGGCCTCTCGGATTGTCTCCAGGCTCACTTATTTGGCATTCTTGCGTATCAAAACATCTGTGGTATCAAAAACCCCCTCTAATCTCAGCGGGTTGTGTTTTGTTTTCAAAGCTCTGATGGTTATCAGCCGTAATCTCAGTGTTCCTCCTCTGTGTGATTCTTAATCTTTCCCTGAACCACCTCCATCAGCTCTCTGGCTTTGAGCATTGTTATTCTCAAATGCACTCTTCTAAATGAGAATCAGAATTGCTTTTGGTGAGCAAATAGTAGGGCTGTGCAATTAATCGAAATTCAGTTTCGATTTTGGCTTCAAACGATCATAAAAATACAATAATCGAGATAAAACGATTATTGCGCCCTATTCCGCCCCTTTCCAGCAGTGCACTTTCGCTCCTCCATAAATGCAGAGTTTCACATGCAAATCAGTAAAATCATGTAACGTGACTTTCATAAAATGAGACATGCTTGATTTATTCATGTTTATTTGATGTCGTGTTTTTAAAAGCGCGAAAGAGAGCTTGTGCTGTTCTGTGTATGCACTCAATGTAAAGTGAACACAAGGTACGCACCTAAACGCTCAAATACACGCAAAAATCTTTCAAAATGCGGCACTTGGTGATTATTCATATAAACCATTGTCAGTTAAGTCTTAACTGAACGTAAACAGTTGAGAATGAAAAAACGTGTGTAACAGTAAATTGGATCCGTGCAGCTCTTAAAGTGACAATAAGTAATATTCCTTCTGCCGTCTCTGTGCTTAATATTAATCAAACATAAAAAATACAAAGAGAAAAATCACTCACGGCTCTTGAATGAAGGACTTTTGTAATTTTAATAAGAAACAAAGCATGTTTAATTCTTACAGTGAAGACTATGCTGTTTTATTTTACATTCAATTAGCCTATTACATTTCTGTAGTAGGCTGTTATAATAATTTAAACTTGCATAAAAGTATTCAGTATTTTATTTTTTATTTTTTTCAAAAAAAGCAGTTTGTTTAATTTGTATTTTTTTCTGTTGTATTGCTATCTTTAAATTAATCACTAATATAAAGTTTTGGACCCATCCATAATAGTGTTAAATAATCGTGATTACAATATTGACCAAAATAATCGTGATTATGATTTTTCCCATAATCGAGCAGCTCTAGTAAATACTCTAAAACTTAGTTACTCACCTATTGACCAGCCTTTTGTTGTGTTTGTTGCTGTGCTTATACCTGTAATTGTCCATGCAGAACTAGCCACCACGAGACTAGGGTGTTTTGAGTGTTGCTATGTAGTTGCTATAATGCTTTTGAGTGTTAAGTGGTTGCTAGGGTTTTTTTAGTGTGTTGATTTTTTTAAAGGGTGTTTGGAGTATTTTTGAATGTTTCTAGGATGTTGAGTGTTTTAGACTGTTGCTGTGCCATTGCTAGGGTGTTTTGTGTGTTTTTAGAGTGTTGCAAAGTGTTTTGAGTGTTTTAGAGTGTTTTGATTGCGTTTTAGAGTTTCTGTGAAGCTGCTAAGGTGTTTTGCGTTTTTAAGGTGTTTCTATGGTGTTTGAGTGTTGCTATGCAGTTGCTAAGATTTTTGAAGTTTTAGAGTCCTTCAATGGTGTTTAGAGTGTTGCTACAGTATGCAGTCATTAAGGTTTTTTGAGCTTTAGAGAGTGTTTCTAGGGTGTTTTGAGTGTTTTAGAGTGTTGCTTTGCAGTTGCTAAGGTTTTTTGAGGTTTGCGGTATTTCTAGAGAGTTTTGAATGTTGCTGTACGGTTGCTAAGGTGTTTCAAGTGTTTTGAGTGTTTTAGAGTGTTGCTATGCAGTTGCTAAGGTTTTTCTAGTTTTTTGAGTGTTTCTAGGGTGTTTTGAATGTTTTAGTGTTGCTATACAGTTGCTAAGGTGATTTGAGTGTTTACGGTGTTTCTTGGGTTTTTTAAAGTGTTGCTATGCAGTTGCAAAGGTGTTTCTAGTTTTTAGGGTGTTTTGAGTGTTTTAGAGTGTTGCTATGCAGTTGCTAAGGTGTTTTGAGTTTGTAGGCTGTTTTGAGTGTTTTAGAGTGGTGTTTTGAGTTTTTCAGGTGTTTCTAGGGAGTTTTGAGTGTTCCTATGCAGTTGCTACGGTGTTTTGAGTTTTTAGAGTGTTTCTAGTTTGTTTTGAGTGTTTTAGTGTTGCTATGCAGTTGCAAAGGTGTTTTGAGTTTTTAGAGTGTGTCTGTTGTGTTTAGAGTGTTGCTATGCAGTTGCTAAGGTTTTTCAAGTGTTTCTATAGTGTTTTGAATGTTTTAGAGTGTTGCTATGCAGTTGCTGTGGTGTTTTGCATTTTTTTGGGTGTTTCTAGGGAGTTTTGAGTGTTGCAATGCGGTTGCTAAGGTGTTTTGAGTTTTAGGGTGTTGAGTGTTTTAGAGTGCTGCTATGCAGTTGCTAAGGTGTTTCGAGGTTTTAGAGCATTTTTATGGTGTTTTAAGTGTTTTAGAGTGTTACTGTGCAGTTGCTAAGGTGCTTTGAGTGTTTTAGAGTGTTGCTAGGGTGTTGCTGGAGTGCTTTGTGTTTTTAGAGTGTTTCTATGCACATGGTGTTTTGAGTGTTTTTACAGTTGCTATGCAGTTGCTATAGAGTTTTTAGAGTGCTGCTTTGCAGTTGCTAGGGTGTGTAGAGTTAGTTTTAAAAAATGTGTCTCAGGCCTCCAGCCTTCTGTGGCGTTCAGCTGCACTTTGTCAATCTGTTGACTTTTTAGAGTCTCAAAATGTTAACATAGCAAACATGATTCAAATTCTGTTGAAGTCAGTTGCTATGTGTTTCAGTTCTGAGTCTGTTAGCATGCCGATATGCTCAATTTTCATATTGTCCTATCGTCAGCCTGTGAGATCGCCGATATACGATATTATTGTGCTAATTTATTTAATTATTTATTTACTTAGTTTCATTGCCGGAAAGGGAACCAACTCCAGCGTAAGGCTAAGCAGCCTAATGTTTTTAATATGACTGAATTTGTATTTAACATGATAACAAATTAATAGAAACACTGTAAGTTACTAATTGTAATGCTTACATTTCCTCAGTTATTCAAAAAGAAGCTAAGTTACAGAAAACGAGCAAAGAACATTTACATGACCAAAAAAACGTCATCACAAGCTCAGTCTAGCGTGAGTTTATGCACTTTAAAAACACTTCCGTTGAAATAAGTGAGTCTACACTGTATGATGAATAAATCTCATATACTTCACGCGTACATCTGCACTTTGTTGTTTATGATGAGTGAACTCGCGAGTCAGAATTCAGTCAGCGCGCGCTGAACAATGAAACTCCGCTGTTTCAGCATGACTCATCTGAACGCCTCTGATTGGCCATTGCATTCAAAAGCTCAACATAATCGTGTGTGATTGGTTATAATAACGCGCAACACTGTAAAAATGCAGAAAAAGAAATATAATGCAACAAATAAGCCCTAATATTAATTAGATAGTATTACTAGGCTGATAATAATAATAATAATAATAATAATAATAATCGTCTTGCTATCGTCAAAGGCATTAGCCACAGGCGATATCTCTGACTATTCTTCGATACACGATACAATCGTCTATCGGCACAACCCTACTATGTAGGCAGTTGACATCACAGCAGCTCAGTATGTTTTGGAGTGGAGTCTGTGGATCTGTGGACAGTAGTGCGTGTGGATTGTTGTATGCCAGCGATTGTAAACCAACAGCTGGACAGATCAGTCCAACTCACAGCAGCGCTCAGTCTCTGTCTGCAATGCAGCATCTGAGCTACAACATCACTTATGCTCTTTTCTGTCCGCCACTGGATTGCTGATATACCTTTTGTGGTGCTATAAGAGATCACTGAAATGCTGTTACTTTTCTTAATAAGCCATATTCATACAGAATTCATTGTCGTAGGTGTGTTTGTGAAGTAAAGGCCAAATTCTGTAAAAGTTTTTCTTCAGCTTTAGATGCCTAGAAATCACTGGAATGGTTGTATCTAATTGCATTTATGAATGACTGTTGCATGTAACTGATCAATTACAGAATTTTAGATTTGATAATTATTCAGGGCATATTAATGAGCATCTTAATATTAGTCAGCTTGTAATCTTATAATGGAATCGTGAATTGAAAAAGCAGACAATCCATTTGTTTTGTAATTTTATTTGCCCTTATTCTCATTTTTCGTTCTGGGAAAACTGTTCCAAACCGCTGCAGTTCACTCCAATCACACAATTACGTGCTTGAGTACTTTTCTCATTTTCCTAACCAGAAGAGAACACCATCATTTTCACATTTTACATGAGTAACAAATGTCATATGCGTTCAAGAACAATATGAAATTAATTTTAGTAATCATTACCTTTCTTAATAAGTTTCTTGTAATTTTCTGGTCTCTCTACATTGATCAATCTAGACCATTTTTTAAGTCTCTTCTGCTCAACAATGCTGCATTTATTTAATCAAATAAAATAACAGTTTTCTATTTGAATATATTTTAAAAAGTAATTTATTCCTGTTATCAAAGCTGAATTTTCAGCATCATTACTCCAGTCTTCAGTGTCACATGATCTAATATGCTGATTTGCTGCTCAAGAGACATGATTGTTATCAATTTCTTATTAAAATGTCGCTTTGTTTGCTGAGCCACATGTTAATAGCAGACTGTATGTGGCTGACGGTGTTTTTTCCACAGTGTCATGTGTTGGGTTTGTTTTGCAGGACTCCAGTGTACGCAGCATTAGCTGTAACTCCTGGGTAAATTAAAAGGTGCGGCGGATTTAATTATGAGCTGAACTTCAATTTTCAGGATAATTACATGGCGACTTCGTCTTGAGGAATTTGGGATGTGTGATGGAGTCTCAGCGCTTGTTCCTTTGAGCCCAATTACCCATAATCCAGAACTTCTCCTCCAGAGACGTTGTGTAAGGTCTCAATCAGAGAGGTGGAGCATCAGTGGAAGAGTGACCTGAAGTTCAGCACAATATCAAACACATGCAGTCATGTCTACAGAAAAACTTGTCGTACTACAACGTGTGTGAAGAAAATGTTTCTTGGGTTGAATTTAGTGCTGTCCAGGTTAAAGCAATAATAACACATTATGCAGTGCTGTTAACGCGAGTTCTATTTTTGAACCACCCTTAGTTCAAGCCAGGGTTGCCAGATCCACTGTTTTGCCTTCAGCAAGTAAGTTTGTAGCGCATTTCCCATCCAGTAATCGCAAAGAGCTTTGTGCTTTGTTACTTCTGATAAGAAACAAAGTCTCAGCTTTCAAATCTTGTACATTTTATCTCAAAATTCAAACAATCAGTGCCATTTTGTCGCTCATAAATGTGGCGTAACCGATCGCTGTAGCAGCTTCAGTTCAAGCTGCGGCGCGTGAGTCTCTTCCACTTTAATACAAGTCGTAGCACAAAATAAACATGAAGGAACATCAAAAGGATACAGTATAACTTACTGAAATGTATCACTTCTCATATAACGCACAATCAGCATTTCAACCGAAAGACACACATCAAAAAGAAAAAAACAGCTTGTGAACTGTGTCACTTGCATTTACCTCAGGAGAGTTACAGTAACTAGTGTTTGTTAGTTAGCTATAAAACACTAGAGGGAGCTTAATTACTGCTAATTATATGTGTATGTTTGAAGAAATCTAAAGTTTTTATGAAAACTACCTCATGTGCAATTGCAAGATGTATGCAAATGTTTTTATTTTGAGTGTCATTATTAAATCTGAAAATAAATAACACTGATATAATAGTTTCCTTAAGAAAACTAAACTATCGGTATCAACAGATATCATTCTGAATAATCGGGCTTGACCTGAGAAATTTAATATCGGTGCATTTGTAATTTGTTGCTAGGATGTTTTGAGAGTATAACACATGGAGTTAAGGGTTTGTTTGAATCACTGAGCTTAATCATGAGTGATTGTAATAGTGATTATTAAATAGCAGACCTGTTTTTGCAGTGCTATAAGTATGCTTTACGATGTCTGGTGTTGTTTAGTTTTACTCACTTGTACCGCTAGTCACATTTTGCCCTTCGGTTTTGCTGTATTTGCTCACCTGTTTTCAGATACATACAGTGATGCTATCAAAGTTCAAGTTTTACAATTTTCGTGAGTCTTGGACCTCTATCTGGGATTGGTGACCTCAGAAATGCATATGATGGCTCTGTCGTTCAGATAAAGGTCGAGATATTTCCATCATATCTTTGATGTCATTTGGTGCTTTATTTTATGTGGTATTTCAGAGTGAGAGGGAGCACGTCAGGTCTTGGGCCTTGAAACCAGACGCTGGGAATTCATTTAGAGAACATTTTCAGCTGAGTCACTAAAGGTTAAAGAAGGAAGTCACCCTTAAAGAAAGATGGAAATACTCTGTGCTGCTGTGGGATTCTCAGCGGTCAGTTTAATTATAGCAGCATGTTTGATATGAAGAGCTGGCACTGATATCAGATGAGTGTGGGATGTTGATTATTTCATGTTTGTTCTTATTTATTTAACGCTTCTCTGAAGTAGTGCGGATTCTTGTTTAATTATTTCCCAGGGCTGCATTGCTAGATGCCATTTGACTTTCAGCGCTTGAGTTTCGCAGTCTTCTCTGATTTTCTATCTTCTTTTATTTAGATTTAGATCAAAGTTGGGTTTCCTCTGTTTTGGAGCTTAAAGAAATAGACCCTTGAAAATGAAAAATGGGTCATTATATACTCACCTTTTAAAGTTGAATTTGAATAATTTTCAGAAAATAGGACTTTAATTTGATCCAATTTATACTGTGAAAAAGTATAAATGTGACCCGTGCTAGCAAAATGAGTCGGAGTGAGCAAATTTTCAAAAATGAGTTCTTTTTATTTTCACATTCTCCTTCAAAATATATGACTTGTTGGAAACAAACAAAAAATGACTGAGCTACAACCATTTGAATGCGATAGAGTCAGCACAGTTGATTCTGAGAAAAACCGAGTTATAGTGTTCTGAAGATTCCAAACCAAAATCATCAAGCAACATTGCATATTTTCCTCCTATTCTTTTCTTAATAATAATTACTATATTATTTATCACAATATAGCTATTTTTTATTTTATCTTTGTTATTAAAAATAAGAAAATCGCAATACCGCGCTATTGACGAGCATAACCGCAGAGAAATGCAGCAACTGCGATATTTCCGTGTTTTCTTTTTCGTAAGGTTACGCCCTTCTCGTTTTATACTTCGTGCATGTGTGCTGAATATTAGTAATGATAACATAATGTGTACCATGCTTATTTGTACAGAGGCTCAGTAAATTTGCACTTAACAAGCCTAAACAGACAGCGAATGAGAGAGATCGACTGAGCACGTGCGATTACCTGCATCTGGCCTTCAGGCTGAGTCTTGTATATTTGTGTAAATAGGTTGTCATGTCCAAGGAAAGCGAAATCTGTCTTAGCATCGACGCATTGCTGGTCAACTGAGCCTTTAAAAGTGGCGCTCAAAGTTAAAATGATTTCAACAGTGTGTTTCATTACATCTCTCTTTGAATGAATCAGCATTTTTGAACTCAAAGTCAGTCCCTTGACGCCACCTTATGGCGCAACAATGAAACTGCACTGACTGACAGCTCGTCTAGAACTCGCAGGTGAAATATCAACAGAAAAAGTATCTTGTCAGTCAGATTCGAGGATCAGAACTAACTGTTATAGGCTAACAATAGACTAACATATGGAACAATTTTCCGGACTATTTTCAAATAGAATTGCAAATTGTATTTTCAATTGTGTTTCCATATGTGGACGCATAAATTGTGAGACAATCCAAATGCAACTGCAAATCTTTGCATTTTCGCTTTCGCGAACGCACAGTGACTGCCACATTTCAAATGAAAAAGCAAAGTCTATTTGCAACTGTATTTCCCATGTCTTACGAGTTATGAACCTGTCATTTGAATAGCAATATTAATTACCACATTTGCTTTTTAACTTTCTCTGCGGTGCGCATATAATCTGTCAAAACTCAAATGGAATCACAATTCCTTTTGCATTTGAATTTCCGATGTCTACGCTGAAAGCTGTCAATCAATGTGAGGGGGCGGGACTAAACTAGGGGGCATGTTTGTTTTGGGAGGTGACGTCACTCACAGACGACCGTGCCGAATGCTTTGATCAATGGAGGTAATCGGTAAAGCCTCCGCTAAAGGCAGCTGCCAATCAGTTCGTGCCTGTGTTAACGAACAGACAATGCAACCTTCTTGGCACAATACATAATTCTGTCTTTTTTACCCCAAATGCAGCGATTATCCCCTGATAACAGAGCCACAAACGGTACGCACAATAGGTCAAAATTCACTATTACTCAAACGCTTTTCACCTGTCTCAACATCTCTCACTGTTTCTCTCACTCTGATTAATGCAAGTGAGAAAACAGACGGTGCAATTCTACACTTATTACAGTACATTTTATTCATAAGCAAACAAAACAGTGGCAATCTATATTTATTTACCCATTTTCCACCTTACTTTATATTTTATTCAACAGTTTTAATCCGTTATGGAGCACTCGTCCTGTGGCACCAAAGATCTCTACATAACAAAGTCTCTACATCGTTTGTCGTGATCTCTACATAACAAAAGTTGTTTTCTAAATTACACAACTGTGCCAGCAGGTGACAGTATAGAACTACTGATGGGGAGTTGCATACTGTATCAACTATAAACTACTGTACACGTTTGAGACAGAGGACCTTCTTCATGATCGCTATAATTTATGCAGTTTTTTACTGACATTTAATTAACTTATAAATGTTAAACATTAGTTCAGTGATGTTATACAGTGTTGTAGCCTTATCTTTTGTATTTTCTACATTTCTTTGTAGGAAACCACATACGCGCGCGCACACACACACACACACACACACACACACACACATAACAGCATCCTAAACTTGTAACGCACACGATATCACAGCCAATCCTACATGACTAATAAAAATCAAAAACAAATTATTATAATATATTATTATATATAATTTTATTTTAAACGAAGTGAGTAAATTGAATTAAAGTAAGTTGAATCCAAGCAGCTTAAGATTTTTTAGAATAGGTTCTTCTCTGCATTCTTCTGAAGGCGCTCCGCCTGCGCTTGCGGTGTTGAATGCATTGTTTTTAGACCATTTAAACATGTTAATTACACAAATAAAATGTTTAGCGTAGCCTAACTCTGGACAAAATCAGCAGTGTTTGATTAGCCAATATTTATTTTATTTATTGTAGACGTTATTTCTAAGTGAAGCAACATTTGCTGAAATGTCCACAAGAAGAGCGCACGGTCATCTGTCGATCATTTACGCTGAGTTTGGTCTTTTAAAAACACTCTCAATTAACACATTAAGCCAGGTTAAGCGTTTTAGAATGTCCCTGTCAAGGTTGCATTTGTTACTATAGCAACAGTAGACTAAATTAAGTCATGATCACGAGAAAACAATAAAGAAAAAATTATAATATGCATGGCCGCTTGTAGGGCTGCAATTAACGATTATTTTGGTAATCGAATAGTTGGCCGATTATTGTTATTTTTATTTATTTTTATTTTTATTTTCCCGATTAATCGGATTTTTTTTATTTTATTGACAAAAACACTTCCACATTCTGCCCAATGTCCTTCAAACAAACATGCTAACTGAATGCTATTAAAACATACAGTGCTTAACAATTTATTAGCCCAGCTGTCATAATAAAGAGAAAACACAAATATTTTAGGAATGTCAAAGAATTGTTTAAACCTAAAAATGTTATTGTCATTTATTGGGCAAATAACAAACTGAAACAACTAAATATTTATTCACATAATAAAGCAAAAAATAGCCTCCTGCCTTTCATAACAGCATGCATTCTTGCTGGCATTGTTTAGCTACTTATTGACTGTAATTGGGTATCTGAAAAAATCTTTCATAGATCTTTCATTCATAGATAACATAAATAATTCTATTATAGCATTAGAAATAGCCTACTGTTACTAAAGACCTTACGCATATTGGAGGACCTACCAATACAGATAGCTAAAAAATTATTTTAGTAAACACCAATACTGTTAGTTTAGAGCAGCAGTGCCACAAAGCTTACATTATCTGTTATAGGCCTATAGTTTAAATCTATTAATCAACAATTAAGATAATAATAAAAATAATAAAGATGAATAAAAACACAAACTCAGTGTTAACCAACTTTTTGATCACAGTCACGTTTACTGTAATTTCTTTATCCTGTAAAAGGCGGCTATGAAGCGTCTGATATTTATATTCAGACAATTACACGCTGTTATCCCTTTACAGTTCCTACTCTCATAAAATACGTGCACTACATGTTGACTTTTAAACCTTAATTTAACGTTGAACAACAGTTATTTTCAGCACAATTAATGTTTTTGCACTGAATATTAATCCCTCTCTGACGCGCGTTCACGCGTCCGCCGCGCCCGCGCTCATTCAG
Organism: Spinibarbus caldwelli; assembly: GCA_039654775.1. Lineage (NCBI taxonomy): Eukaryota > Metazoa > Chordata > Actinopteri > Cypriniformes > Cyprinidae > Spinibarbus > Spinibarbus caldwelli. The sequence goes on from CM077256.1 coordinate 3,367,303, forward strand.
TAAAGATTTAAATTTAACACAGACTGTCAGGAGGGAACTTTATGCAAAAATGGAAATGCTCGCGTGAATTTGTGACATTTACAGATAAGGATATGACCGTAAACTGAAAAACGCAACTGGAAAACGCAATTAAAAATACAACTGGAAAACGCAATTAAAAATACAATTTGCAATTCTATTTGAAAATAGTCCGTAAAATCGTTCCATACTAACGATCTTATTGTCAGGTTTATGTTTTATGTGGACCGTTATTTTGTCATGCTCTTCTGTTTACTTCACTTCCTGTTTCAACGCAATTTAGTTTCGGTTTCTGAATATGACCTCGTTACATCGTAACACATACACAGGTTATATAAATATACATATATATACACATATACATATGCGGTAATACCGCATACCGCGCTATTGAGCCACTCAAAATTACCGCAAGGGAAATTCCTTCACCGCGACAGCCCTAATATTAGGACCTATAATGCATGGATCTAATATAATGTTATACATCAGATTTTTCCCCACCATTAACTAAGCATCATGTCAGACATAACAGGTTATGTTTGTATGAATCTCGCCAAGACATATTTCGCAATAATGTAGCTATTTTATAGGGAGATCTCGGATCTCATTCTCGGAAAGGCGCATCTTATGCACGCGCTTTGCAAATGCCAGTCAGCGTATTTCAGTCATATTTCACTGGTTTGGACTCATGTCATCAAGAATTCGATATGAATATTCACAAAGCTGGAATGTTGCGCTTTGTAACAATAGACTTAACGAACTTGTGGTGAGAAGCAGCAGCAGTCCCAAGAAACGAGCAGAGAAAAAGGTACTTCTCTCCAAAAATGTACAAATAAAGATCATTTAAAATGTTTAATTACTATTTGGAGCATTGGGATCGCTAAAAGAGGGCTTAATGAAATCATTTTTGTGAAAACTTCAAATTCAACCAAATCTAATAAAATATTTAGTTTCTATTATGTTACATTATTACAATTTTTGTACTAGTATAATTTTTGTACTATAATATTGTAGTGCTAGATTTATTTATTTATTCAATCATTCATTCATTCATTCATTCATTCATTCATTTTAAATTTTTTTTCCCCCTTTCTTTGGACCCCACTTTGAAAAGCCCTGGTCTAAACAACTAGTTAACTAGTCAATCTTAAGTAAGCCTTAGGCTTAGGTTGACCAGCCTGACCATCTTTATGAATAGTGCTAACTGAATTGCTAACATGATGATTGAACGGTAGCATGAGACATTTCTAGTGGATCTTTCCTTTTACCTGAAAAATAAATGTAATAAATATAATACATTTATCTTATCACAAATATAATACATTTATGTTATCACTAAATTGCAGTGATATTATTTGATGAATCGGTCTGGCAGTGGAGGTTTGACCTTGCTTTATCTTTAAGCACAAAAATGAGCCAGAGTCTATTCATGCTAGCATGCTAATGGATGCTGATGGCTATCGCAGCTGCTTTCTGAACTCAATTAGCAGCGTGATTGTGTGATAAACTCTCATTAGCATTAAAGCTAGATGAGTGTGCAGATCATCCGGCGAGAGAGTGCAGATTTCCAGATAGCGTCATGCTACGGCTAAATCAAGGCTGAGAAATGCATGAATTTAGTCGTTAATCAGACAGACGGGCTTATTCATATGATGATGACACATTCGTCATGATTTACTTAGAATGCTGTGGCGTGATGAGGTTTCCAAAAGCTTAAATTTAGAGAAAGTTCAGAACAATCTGTTAGGACTATTTAAGATTCAGAATCGCACAGGCAGCTTGTATTATTTATATTTTCTGTCGCTCAAATCGGAACATCTTTTGTATACCGTTTTCAATTCAGGCCTGAGAATGAGAGAAAATAGCACCCTATGTAGTGCGCAAGGTGTTGTGGATTAGTGTGAATGTGCACTCCGCTCTGGCTCTCTAATGAGTTTACTGTAATCACTTTAGGAAGGGTTTTATCCCGTGTGCCGTTCTGACCCATCTATCCCGCACACCCACTCCACCGCTGACACCACACCGCACGCTCATTTAACACTAATTAGGGACCATTTAGCAAGGTTTTTTTTTATTTATTTATTTTTTTTAAAGCTTTAGAGAACTGGCTGAAAACCAGCAGTGTAGGAACTAGTGTAACACATCTTCAGCTTCACTCATGATTATTTATTAATGATGCAGTGATGTAGTATAGTATTGAGTATTGAGAGGAGGGGGGGGGATTCTTCCAGGGCAAGCAACATCAAACTCTTAAAATATAATTTTATATAAAGTTAATATTATATATACACACTGTATATTGCTTTATGTAATAAACCAGTAATAATGAAGGTCAATTTGATTTCAATTTGGGGGGGGGTTAGTCCTGTGTATTTATAGTGTGTTCTGCCCCGTGTTTCCTGTCGGCTGTCGATCGTCATTCCGTGTCTCCATGCTCTCGTTACCTGATGTCATTAAAGCTTTTTTATTTGTTCTACTCCTCGTCTCCACACTCCTTCCTTGTGGTATCGTGACAACTATGGCCATCTCCAGGGTTTTTGTGCAGTAAACAGTGTGTTTCTCTGTGTATTCTCTTCTGGAGAACGTCTTTCCTCAGCACCGAACGAATCTTCTAAAGAGCCCAGAGCGGTCGGTGCGTCACATGGGCCGCAGTGAGTGATAAATGTGCGTGAGTTTCCTGCAGGCCATCAGGTAGACGCTCGTGTGTCTCTGAGGACAGCAGCAGACTTCAGCATCGGCAGCTCTTCAGTGGATCATCGTGCCACGTGTTCACTGCAGCAGAAAATTGCCTGAGATGAGGAGAGTAAAAACCGGGAATTTAAGAAACTGAGTATTTGCCATCCTGGAGGGATGAGGAGCAGCAGGTGAAACGATGATGTTAAACGGAAAGAAACACTCTCTGTTCTGTCTGCATTCACTATTTCCTACTGCATTTAACGGCATTTAGTGCTGTTAGCTAAGGCTTTTTTATTTCATTTTATTTTATTTTATTTTATTTTATTTTATTTTATTTTTTCATTTTATTTTATTATTATTTTATTTTATTCATTATTTTATTTTATGATGTTTTTTATTGTTTTGTTTTATTAGGATTTATTTTATTTTGGTTTATTTTGAAATTGTTTTATTTTAGAAATTTTTATTTAGAAATATGAATATTTTATATTTTGTTTATATTTATTTTTTTTATTTGAAACCAGGTTATTTAAATTAAGCATGTAAGTTATTTAGTATATTCTTATTCAGCATTTACTTATTTATTTTATTATGTTTTGTTTTATTTTGTTTTATTTTATTTTATCATTAATTTTTTTGATATTTATAAATGCGTTTATTTATTTATTTATGTATTTATTTATTTTCCCAAAAAATAAGTTAGTTATTGGTTAAAAAGCATGGATGTCCTGGAATCACTCGGAACACCTCAGCAACCACAAAGCAACCACTCATTTATTTTTTTATTTTTTTATTTTTTTTTTATTTTTATTTTTTTTTTGGTCTATTTTAATTTAATTTAATGTAATTTAATTTAATTTAATACTTTTTCCCATGCAAAACTTCAAGAAAAATCTGTAATTTGTTTAAAAAGCATGAAATCCCTGAAATCATTTGTAACACCTTAGCAACCATATAGCAACTACAGAGTTTTTTTTTTGTTGTATTTGTTTTTGTTTTGTTTTTTTATGGGTGAACACCACTCACGCTTCCTTTAGAATATGCAAAAATCTAGTTTAGGCATCATTATTACTCATTACCACATATTTGAGTCGGTTCCATTTTGGCAGCCATCATGTTTTGTCTGTTATATTTTCCCTGCGGATGTTTCAGCGCCGTTAACATGAGTAATCAGTTTACAGATTCATAGCTTTGCTGCGAGCGTCTTCACGCGGGTCTTCTGACAGAAAGCGTGACTCAGGGCCGTTGTAAATGTGATGGAAAACAGAGCAGAAATGTGAAACGGTGATGTAGAGTCTCTTTGGGAAAACGACAGTGACTTTCTGTCCTTTGTGTCGTCTGCAAATGCAGCATCAGCGCAGGCCAAATCTCTGTAAGTGGCAATCAGGCTTCTCGCTAAAAGCCTCCCACCGCTCTTAAATATTAATATTCATTTCCTGTTCAGACAGGACTACCTCATCTTCCCGACTTCTCTGTCTCCCTCGTTCTCTCATCAGTCCTGCTCAATGACACCGTTTGCAGGAGACATTAGTAGACACAGCCGACCCGAGGTTAGCATGCTAGTTTAGCAGACAACCTGGAATCACTGATGTGTTCTTCAGAATAAGTGGTTGTTTTTCCTCATGGCTCAGAGCAGCGTTGTGTAAAATAAAACCCTTGTAAAGATGTTTAGCTTCAGCTCACATGTGCGCGACTGCACGCTTCTGATGGTGAAGATGGGAAATAATTCAGCTCAGGTGTCAGACTAAAAAATATGCAGAGAAGCATTAGCAAAGATTAACAAGCAAAGTTAACAGACTGCAGTTCAGATCTGCAGTTCACTCGCTTTTACTTTCTTTCTTTCTTTCTTTCTTTCTTTCTTTCTTTCTTTATATTCATGAAAGACTGAGAAAATGTGTAGAATTCATTCATGTATTTATTTTTATTTATGCATTTTTATTTATGTATTTATTTATGCTTTTATTTGTGCTTTTAATTATTTATGGTTTTAATTATTTGTTTTTTTTATTTATTGTGTTTGTTTATATGTTTGTTGTTTATTTTGCGTTCATATTTATTTATGCATTTATTTATTCAAACGCATACTTTTATTTATTTATTTATTTATTTATCGATTCATTCATATATATATATATATATATATATATATATATATATATATATATATATATATATATATATATATATATAATTTTTTTTTTTTTTTTTTTTTTTAATCTTTATCCTGGATTCACAAAATACTGGAAGAGTGTAGGAAATACAGAAATGTGGAACAAAGTGTTATTTATTTATTTATTTACTATTCACAAAAGACTGTAAAGGTGTAAAAAATTTAAATTAATTGGTCAAAAAGTGTAGAATTCATTCATGTTTATTTATGCATTCATATTTATTTATGCATTTATTTATTTATTCACTCATGAATTTAGTTATTTAGTGATTAATTTATTCAAAGTGAGAAATTCATTCATTCATTTGGTTATTTATTTATGCATTTATTCACTGATTCCTTCATTTATTCATTTTTGATTCATTCATCCATTTTTTTAAATCTTTATCCTGGATTCACAAAAGACTTAAAGTGTGAAAACTGGATAGTTTATTGTTATATTTTATAGTTTATTTGTATATTTATTTATTACTACTCTATTTTTCCTCAGTCTAATGACCTTTGGCTTGTTCAGTGAGTTTATAAAGCTTTATTCTCTGTAGAGCTGTTTTGGAGTGATTTGTGCAGAGAAAAGTGCAACACAAATACATTTGGATGGAACTGAAGTAATTATGTATGAATCTGTACTGTACAAAGCAGCAGTTTTGGATAGACTACTTTGACTGTTCAGGATTTATTTGGTATTTCTTTTATAGTATATTATGCCTGCCAACTGCAACTATTTAACTGTTACTCAAGTGCACATTGCTTATTTAATTTTAATTTTATAGTCGTGCACCATATTAACTTGTGAAACAGTGTAAGTTTTGATTGTTCAGAAGGAAGTGTAGACCTTTGGAAAGTTAATCAGATCTCTCTGAGCTGGAGATTTCTTCAATTAGAGTTAAACGAACGGGCCACGTTTCAGCTGCCGCGTGTGCACAGATTTCCAGTTTGGACTGAAGCTGTGAGAAATCATGCGCATAAATATGCAGCGCTGATTAATTCACAAGATGAGGGCCATATCCTAGAAGAGAACTGAGATTTCACTTCATAATATCACATACGGATGCCTGCGGTGGCCAAGAATAATTATTTTTCTGTCTTTATGCAAAATAACTTTGTTTTCATTGAAAGAAGGCAGAAAAAAAAAATTATGTTTGTTTGTTTGTTTGTTTGTTTAAAACAGTCACATCTGACATTGTTTGGACCTATATCTTTGATGGTCTATTTTTCAAAAAGGTTGAAATGTTACATAAATTATTTATTTACACGTGTGTGTGTATGTGTGTGTGTGTGTATGTGTGTGTGTGTATATATATATATATATATATATATATATATATTAGGGCTGCACGATATATCGTTTCAGCATCGATATCGCGATGTGCGCATCCGCGATAGTCACATCGCAGGATGTGCGATGTTTAGTAGGCCTGATCGTTATATTTATACTGATCGTTTTCTTTGCTCACACACAGACACCGTGTCTACTCCGGACGCGACAGCTGCACAGAGATACCCATTTTTAAATAAATTTAGTAGCAGAGCTACTGCAAGCGATTTTCATTGCTGGAAATCCATTTATCCTTTGTTGAAACTTCCGCGTCGTCGAGGAGAGCACATCACGGATGTTTAGCAACGGCAGGCGCCAGGAAAGCGCAAGCTCCCGAGCGCTTTGGAAAGGAGGAGGAAGTGGCGCGGCGGGAGTTTTCCACGCGTTTGCAGATGTGAACGGCCCCAAAGTCTTTCTACACTGTATGCGACAAAGCGACCGTTGCCAGTCGTGTCAACTTTGTGTCAGTACGTCATAAATAGAGCGAGGCATATCAGTTTACTGGCGGGGATTCGTCGTGTCGCGCCGCATCCAGTGTAGTACGACACATATGCGCGAAACCGTGTCAAAATGCATGTCTCCAAGCATCCTTGTAAAAAAAACAAACAAAAAAAAAAAAACAGTTGCTTATGTCTTAGGTAAACAATTGAGAAAGAAAGAGGATAACAATAACAGCAGTTTAATGTCTCTGTTGCTTTCTGTGTCATAATCAAACAACAAAACAGAGAAAAATCACTTTTGTAGCTTTAACACAGATTTATTAGATTTAATTTATACAATGAAGACTGTGTTATGCAGTGTTATTTTACATTTTATTATTCAATTTCTGCTCCTGAATACTGTTGGACTTGCCTTAAAAATACAAAGCACTGTTTATTTCATTTGTATCTTTGTTCTATTATATTTATCTATGCTTGTAAATTGTTTATTTCCTATGCTGATTTACTCACCTACAATATCAATATTTTTTTTCTCTCCAAATAGAGCTATTCAAGTCATTTGGTGATTTTTTTTTTTTTTTTTTTTTTTTTTTTTTTTTTCATATCGCAATATATATCGCAGAAAAACAAAAAATCGCAATGTGAGTTTTTTCCAATATCGTGCAGCCCTAATATATATATATATATATATATATATATATATATATATATATATATATATATATATATATATATATAAGATATTAATACTAATATCTAATAAATTATTATAATTATTATTTTATTCATGTCTGTCTATATTTATTATTTATTCATACATTTATTTTTATTTATATGTCTATATTTATTTATTTTTCTATATTTTTGAAAGTTCTGTTTACAGTTCATCGTGCAGCATCATGGTCATTCGAGTCAATTTCAGCAGCCTGACCTCAGTTTGCTGGCACTCGCTGCTAGAAAGATGTAGTAAATGGATGTTTTTGTAATCCTCTAATGCAGCAGAATAGCTTTTGAGTTTCATGGATCAGCAGACCAGTCAGAGTCATTAGATCCGACTGCAACACAAACACACGCATCTGTTAGTGAATCTTCATTAGCAGCAGTGAAGGACGCGTGTGAAATCTGGTGGTGTTTCTAGTGTTTGCCCTGCTGTGCTCAAGCGTACAGACTGATTGCTTTTAATTGTGAGGGGATGTCAGGCTCTCAGTGAAAATGAGGCTTGTCTTTGCTCCGTTTGCATCCCAGACAGATTTGCAGAGATCAGAGCCTGGCTGCTGTTTGCGTTTGGCTCACAGGAGTGCGTCTGCATGCATTGATTACCCACGTCAATGGTTATTAAAGGGAAGAGCGCGCGAGGGATGTACTGGGGAATCATTAAAGTGGGATTCGTTTGACCTCGCGGCCTTATGTTGAGCAGCTGCGGCATTAGAGGAATCGTCTTTAACCGTCTTACACGGTTGTTGGTCTTCTGATGCTCTGATGAACGGATAAACTGTATAAGAGCTGCTTGTTTCTGAAATGAGAGCAGTTGATCAGCGCTCAAACGCTGACGTATGAGAGTGTGGCCACATTCATCAGTGTTATTCGTGTCTTAGAGACAAACAGAATGTTGCTGCTGTTTTTCTTGGCTTGTTGATCTGGTTTATTTATAGAGGCAAAAGGAATTGATGAAACGGATCGAGTTTGACTGAAATTGATTGGATGAGCCACGATTAAAGCCGTCTCTGTATAAAGTCCCATGTGAATTTGATTTAAAAATAGCCTAAATTTGTCATTAAGAAAGTGTTTCTGCATCATTTACTGCCATTTTCAGACGCCTATGATGGAGATGTCTATGAATTTCTTTTACTATTTTATACTTTATTCATTATTATATTATTTTTTATTTATTTGTTTTGTTTTTATTTTTTATTTTATTGTATTATTATATTTTGTTTTGTTTTTGGTTTTGTTTTATTGTAACGTTTTGTTTTCTATGTTTTGTTTAGTTCTGTTTTATTTCAGTTTATTTTGTTTAATTTTTTTTTTTTTGCTTTTATTTATTTTATTTATTTTTTTTTTTTATTAAACTATTCCTTCATCAATTACTGTCATTTACAGACATCTATAAATGATCCATTATTTTTCGTCTTATTTTTTATCATATTTTTTTCATTTTATTTTACTGACCTATTTTATTTTATTTTATTTTCATTTTATTTATAATTGTATTTTCTTTTTCTTTTATGTTTTATTGTAATGTTTTTTTTTTTTACTTTTTTTTTTTTTTTATTTTTGATTGTTTTGTTTATAAAATACTTTAGAAATGTCATTTGGATATGTGTCATTTGGATATTCAGAGGCTTCGTAGTATACTTGATTACGTCATCTCATTTTGACAGCATTGATTCGTCAGAAAAAAACAATGCATTTCGTCCCTCTGAGCCAAACAGAAACGATTGTTGACGCTTAGTCCCACCCCCATGCCCAGATTGGTTCAAACTGTCCCATATTCAACCAATAAACATAGGTTTTGGTCTTTTAAACCACCGTTTAGGATTTTTCATTGGAAATTTGAACGAACGCAAAGTGAAAGTAAAGTCTGTTGTGCGTGCATGAAAACAAACACAAAATAACACATTTGCATGAGAGAATTCTCTGAAAAGCACAGAAAAACACATGAATGAGTACTTTGACATAAAAAAACCAAAAACAAGGATGACACAGCGGTACATATCGGATAAAGCACTGGAATTCATGTCTTCGCATCACTAGGCGATGTCCCGGTAAAATCGATTCCGAGGAAGAGTACAGCCAGCGGATCGATACATTTGTATTATTTATATTATGTAAACAATAATTATATAGTTCATAAAGATCATTTTCACTTTTTTTCTGTTGCACTCTATTTCTCACTCATTTTGTGTGTAGTTTGTGAATCAATTGCACTGTTTGTATTTTTGTTGCAGAAGAATTTGTGCAATTGTTTTCACTATTAGCTGCACAGTTAGATGTTATTCATAGAAAACTAATTGTGTATAAATAACCATGTGTTAATGCTTAATTACACTAATATTCAAATTTTTGGGATTGGGAATTTTTTAATGAAAATGCTTAATGCTCAAGGCTGCATTTATTTGTTAAAAAATGCAGTGTAAACAGTAATAATGTCAAATATTATTACTGTTTTAAATAACTGTTTTCTATTTGAATATATTGTAAAATTTAATTTATTCCTGTGATGCAAAGTTGAATTTTCAGCATCATTCAGCTCCAGTCTTCAGTGTCACATGATCCTTCAGAAATCATTCTAATATGCTGATTTGTTGCTCAAGAAACATTTCTGGTTATTATTAATATATCATACTTTGTGGAAAACGTGATACATTATATTTTTCAGGATTCTTTGATGAATAGAAAATGTAAAAAAAAAAAAAAAAAAAACATTTATTTTAAATAGAAATCTTTTGTAACATTATAAATGTCTCTGCTGACAGTTTTGATCAATACAATGCATCATTTCTGAATAAAAGTATTTATTTTTAAAAAAAAAAAAAAGTATTGAAGTGTATATATTATCCAGTTAATTACTAAAATAAAACATTTTATTTTATATTATTTTTTATTTTATGAAATGAACTGAAAACCAAAAGATCAGAAACATCCCGCTCTGCATTTCCAGATTTGTCTGTTTTCATGTTCAATCTCACATTTAAATAATAAAAAACATCATTTTCATGCGTGTCAGATTAAATCTGCCGTCCGCTGTGACTAAAGTCTGTAGTCTGTCATCAGTCTGTCTGTCCATCTGTTGATTCAGTAAAGCTCACTTGCATTATTAATGTCTGCAGCTATTTTTCAGCAGCTCATTATAAACAGATTGTATCTGTTGGCCCTGATGAGAAACTCTCCATCTCTCCGTTACAATGCAGGAGTCAAACGTCCTCCAGATCCGTGATGTTAGCGCTCGCTCTCACTCTTTATCTTAGTCAATCAGAAATTCATTCAGCTCATATCGCGCCGCCCCGCTTGAGATTAAAGAATGATTAGTAAGGCTTCTGATGCGTTTACACAGCCAGAGCCTTTTAAGACGACTTACAATTCAGTCACTGATATGCAGTGGTGCTAATGAGATGTCAAACATCTGACAGACGCTCACACATGAGGAGTCAGACGTTAACATCACCGCTCGAGCTTTCATGGTGGAAATTAATAATAAGAAACTTGTCCGATCTACTTCAGCTGGTGACGTTTGACATTGATATTTGACATTGATATTGAAGGCTGGTGTTTCTCAAGTGTCGCCACATGACAGTTTGATAATGTTGGACTTTAGACTATCTAGCAGAATGACTGAAATCAACATGAAATAAAAATAGATTTTATGTACTAAAATATTTAATTTCCTAATACACGTACCTTGTCGTGGGTGTTCATTAAAACAAATTAATTAATGTATTTATTTATTTATTTATTTAACATATAGCCTTTCATCATATGCATTTAAATTGATCTTCCTCTGAAATTACTTTCCTTTTCAACTGACATCATAGTGGACATAAATAATGTTAACTGGCTATAATGTATATAATGTGTTCATATTAAATTTTATGTCGTACTATATTACAGTTCTGTCTGTCTGTCTGTCAAGTATTTATTTATTTATTTATTTAATCATGTCGTCTTGGACAATAATAATGTTAATTGGCTGTAATATAAATAATCTGTTGCAGTGTATTTAGGATTTTATTTATTTATTTTAAACTATTTAATTTTTGAATACATGATCCTGGTCTTATGCAATTTATTTAAATATTTAGGGTTAGGGTTAGGACCAGTGAGTGAACATGACTGCTACTCCAATTATGTCATATTACGGAAGTGAAATGATCTGGATATTCAGCGTTTTAAATCTGTTCATCTGGATTTGATTGTAGTGTCATTTTGCAGTGATTTGAGTCTCTCCGTTCTGTTCTTCCTCTCCGTTCACTCTTTCTCCTTTTCTTCAGCAGTGATGCAGTTAGAGAAGTATATAAATATTTCTTGTTCTCTCTCATAGTTCATTAGCGACGGCCTTTATTGAACTAAGTGGATAGAGCGTCTATAAGTCTCCCTAATATCCTCCTAATGGGGTCTCAGTGTGGCGGAGTTAAAGACGTGATTAAATTTATCATCTGTAGTTTATGTGCTTTCTCACCGCATGCTGAACGTGGCTGTAGTTCTGTGTCAGGAATGACATTATTCTGTGTTTAACTAGCTGTGTTTATGGTTCATTCTCTACAGGCTGTGGTTAAGAACAAACACGTTCATTTAAATATGAAAATGAATGGATATAGTATGGCTGTGATCTTGTTTGCACTAGTTTTGGTTGAATAGACAGAGGCTAACGTGTTTTTTTTTTTTTCAGAGTCTTCCTGCGAGCCATCAATCAATACGCCGCTGTACTCAGCAAGAAGTTCCTTGATCAAACCAACTTTGAGCTGCAGGTGAGACTTAAACTTCAGCAAATCTGTTTTACTATATTGCTTGGAACAAATGAGGAGATTTTGGTCCCCATCTACGGTCATTATATGCTAAATCCCCATATGTGTTCAATGCAAGAAAAATAACTGTGGAATGACACGAGGGCAAGTTGATGTAGTCCTGGTCATGTGCATTTATGTATGTATGTATTTATTTATTTATTCGTTCATTCATTCAAATGCAGTAACTTGCTCTGCTTCTTAAACTGCTTTCCATTTCAGCTGAAATAACTTTGGACAATAAGAAAGTAATCATCTGTTTATACTGGATTTTATGTTGTAATATATTCTAGTATATATTGAATTATATTTTTTGTTTAATTTATAAATACATGTTTGTTTGTTTGTTTGTTTTTTCATTTTATTTATTTTTATTTTATGTATTTGATCTGGTTTGTATTTTATTTTTTTTATTATTTTTTTTTTACATACCTTTAGATAATAAATAACAATTTATATATTTTTTTTACATCATGTTTTTACATTACATGGATTTTACATCGTAATATATCACAGTATATATATATTGAAATGTTATTTTTCATTTTACAAATGCATGTTATTTATACAATTTAATTTTTATTTATTTTTATTATATTTGATTTGACATTTTATTTATTTTATTTGTATTTTTACTTAATCTTTTCATTTGATGTCACCTTAGATAAAAAAATAATAATGTTAATTGGCCGTAATATAACTAATCGATTTATATTTGATTTTATATTGTAGTATATTGCAGTATTTATTGAATTTATTTATTTTAAACAATTTAATGTTTAATACATGTTCCATGTTCCTGGTCTTTTGCATGTTGGTTAAAAGGAATTTATTTATTTAGTTAGTTAGTTTTATAGTTTTTTCATATAACCTCATCAAATGAAGTAACACACCTCCACAATTTCTTTTGTTTTCAGTTAACGTCATCTTGCATAATAATAATGTTAAATGACTGTAAGAATCTGTTAAGTAATGTTTACTTCATCTTTGTTGTCTTCATTTCATTTGTTATTTAATTATATTACTTTGTAAATATTGGAATTATATCAGCTAAATTGAGTTTCATTTTGTGTTCATTGCAAGAAAGGATATGGGTTTAAGATTTTAGCATTTTTAGGTGAACTGTCCATTTAATATCTGTATGATGCATTAAGACCTGAAGTGCTACTGGAAAGCAATAAAAACAAATGTGTAGACTTCTTTATAAAAAATCCACTTTTTAATTGTCAGCCTGGTTGTGTTAGAGGAAGTTCCAGCAGGGATCATTAAATTTCTCTACCAGAATAACTCATGACAGGCTAATAGGCTGCAATTTCCCAGCGTCTGATTTGAATATTTGAAGTGGCTCTTCTCTGAGCTTTGTGCTCGTGTTGGTTGTTGCCATTTGGTGGTTATTCTTATCCCGGTCCTCATTTTACCCAGGGGTGCAACTGCACATTTTCCAAGGGGTATGCAAGATCAGTGTTGGCGCCCCCCTGTATTCTAGTGGCCCCTAACACTAACTCCCGCAGAAAACTTTCTGCAAGTCAGTGACCAAAAGCCCATTAACTAGCTTGTTCATGGAAGGATACAAACTCATCAGTAGTGAAAAAAAAGTGGAAAAAGGGAGGGGTTTGGGGGGGGTCACATAACATCCCCTTTAACTCCTAATGGCAGACCCCAGACAATAGAACACATTTTTTTTTTTATTCATTTTTTTTTTTTAAACATAATATTGCTCACTTTTTAGTTAGGTAATTTGAATATACATATATATTCAATATATATATTATTCATTTGTCTCAAAGTTATTCATATTTTTGCACATTTTGTATATAAAATGAGAACACTGTAAGTAAAATTTACTTTAAAGAACATCTGCAATTTTTCATTTTTACTTATAGAGATAATTCATTGAAAATTGGCCGTGCTAAGTTGAAGATTTCATTCAACTGAGGATCATTTATTGTCTAATTTACCATTTCCACTTTGTAATATAATTCTTTTCACATGTTTTGCTAATGAATTCATATTTAGGCATGAATTCACAATTATAGCATTTAAAAATCTCCTTTTTGTCAAAATTCAGCATTGTATTGAAGTATGAAGTAGCAAGAGTTTAACTCATTGGATCTACTTGAGTCACAGCCTATTTTGAATTCAAAACGGCAATTTTCAGTGAAAGGTGGCTAGTTTGTATTGTTTATAATCTTCTCAGTTTCTCTCAAATGTAAATCAAATGCACATTCACAAACGTTTGTTTTTTTTTTTTTTTTTTTTTTTTTTTTTTTTTTTTTTTTTGGAGCAATAGTGATACTCAGAAATGAACTGATATTTGCCCTCTTCTGCAGTGGCAGAGTCAGGATGTTTTCATAGGGGTGGCCAGGAAGGGGCCAGCAACCAGCGTGTGGTGGCACAGAAATCTTCATTATTTCAATATAGAAATGTAGCCTATTTGACTGTACTGGACTGTTTCCATGCCTGAAACACAACTGAAAACAATTCATTTGTACGTAATTGAGAATTTGTGATTTAGATCATGTAATTGAGTGAATATGACCATTTTTGTATTACCTCCAGGTATTTTAATAAAGGGCTCACTTTAGCTTTATTGCTCAGTCAGCTAGGTTCTGGGTCTCAACACCCCAAAAGCTTGTTCTCCATCATTGCATAGGCCTGCTCATGGATGAGACATGCAGATAGTTCAAAGTTTAATCACCCTTCACTGAATTTTATATAATCAATGAACTCTGAAAAAACAGTCAATGTTTAACACTATTAGTTGTCAAAATGAATTCATTCAATTCAGTTTTGTAAAACCTAAATCGAGCTCTGTACAAAGGAAAACGAAAAAAAAAAGTTCTCTCTTGAATCCCCATCTGCAATAATGTGAAAAAGGGTGGAACTCAGCAGCACATAAATGTCAGAATGTAAAATGAGTTATTTTATGCATTTAAATATCGTTTCATTTTCGTACTGTACAAATTAAAGAAAAAATTAGCGCATATTTTCTAGTACAACTGCGCTGTGCTCACATTTAGCCTACTTGTGCATTAAATCACAAATAAAAAATTACATAGGCTGTCATCTTGCCACCCTATTGTGATCTCGAATTGCAGAATATTTTAGTAGCCTGCGTGCATTTGAGAGACGTTCTTAAATGTGATGCATGTATACATGCACAGTTTTGCAGCTTTAATCGCAATTTTGGTAATTTCATGACTTAACTGACAATGTATGGTTTCTTGTGCGGGTTATTTATGATCAAGTGAAATCATATTCATATTCGCGTACAGTTGAAGAGCGTTCGCTGTGAGCACAGTAAAACGGGACAGGACAGGAAAGTTTGTTTTACTGACATATAACAACATCTCATCAGACCGCGGTTCACTGTTGTTCTACTGAAGCTCATTTGGCACCTGTACCTTTTCCACGCTTGTTTAACTCGCGCACTGAGGGAAAGCTGAAGTGCGCGTCTGAAAAATCTGAAGAAAAAAAAAAGAGATACGGCGGTTCCGCGTCTTAATAAGCTTATAATAAATACATTTTTGAACTCATTAAAATGCTAAAAAACCATTGAATAAAAATGTTTCATTACATTATTTTTAACAACTAAGCTTTTGATTGTTTATAACGTTTTCTCACAATGATTTCGGCAAAATGGCGCCCCCCTATGTGCGGCAGCCCTATGCACTGCATATACTGCATACCCGGTTTTTGCGCCCATGAACCCATCTGGCGATGTACACTTTGGCTTTCAAGAGACAATGAATAATTTTGAAATAACTGTTGAGTGACATCACTCTGTGCTTTAAATAGCAGTGTGTGCACAGACTGTTGCTCATACTTTTTGTTCATACTTATTACTCATACTTTGCTCAAATCTTTCACACTAAATATTAAACTAGTTTGCATAACCCGCCCCTCATTCTTTGTGGTATAAAAAATAAGTGAATCCTCAAATGTCTTGATGAGCATTACATTACTAACTGATCTCTCCTTTTTCTCTCAGCTGTGGAATAACTACTTCCACCTCGCTGTGGCGTTCCTTACCCAGGAGTCTTTGCAGTTGGAGAACTTTTCGAGTGACAAACGGGCCAAGATCTTCCACAAGTAAGCACTGATATCAGATACACCTACCCACAATGCACTGCTGCATGATACTATCACATTAAAGGAATTGTTCATTCACCCTCAGGCCATCCAAGATGAGTTTGTTTGTTCATCAGAAATGCTGCATTCCATCACTTGCTCACAAATGGATCCTCTGTAGTGAATGGGTGCCGTCAGAATGTGAGTCCAAACAGCTGATAAAAACATCACAATAATCCACAAGTAATCCACACCACTCCAGTCCATCAGTTATTGTCTTGTGAAACCAAAAGCTATGTGTTTGTAATAAACAAATCCATCAAGACATTTTTAAGTTCAAACCATTGTGTCTGGATAAAATATGAGTCCTCCATCCGTAATATTGCTTTCTCCAATGGAAAATGTCATCTAATCTGGAAGAGGTGTTAGTGAGGCCAGCAGGGAGTGCTCACATGGGTCTGTGTGGGTCCTAACGCCCCAGTATAGTGATGAGGACAATATACTGTCAGAAAGCACCGTCTTTCGGATGAGACGTTAAACCGAGGTCCTGACTCTCTGTGGTCATTAAAAATCCCATGGCACTTCTCGTAAAGAGTAGGGGTGTAACCCCGGTGTCCTGGCCAAATTCCCTCCACTGGCCCTTGTCAATCATGGCCTCCTAATAATCCCCATCCACTTGATTGGCTCTATGACTCTCTCTCCTCTCCGCCAGTAGCTGGTGTGTGGTGAACGCACTGGCGCCGTTGTCCTGTGGCTGCCGTCGCATCATCCAGGTGGATGCTGCACACTGATGGTGGTTGAGGAGAGACCCCCCACATGATTGTAAAGTGCTTTGGGTGTATGGCAATACACAATAAAACGCTATATAAATGCATCATTCATTCATTCATTCATAATCTGAATCAGATTGTTAATTGTTAGCACTGATAACAAGCCAAACCAGTCTAAAACAGTTCTAAACACACAGCTTTTGTCTTCTCAAGACATTAATTGATGGACTGGAAGGGTGTGGATTACTTCTGGATTATTGTGATGTTTTTATCAGCTGTTTGGACTCTCATTCTGACGGCACCCATTCACTGCAGATGATCCATTGGTGAGTAAGTGATGGAATGCTATTTCTCCAAATTTGATCCCATGAAGCAACAAACTTATCTACATCTTGGATGGCCTGAGGGTGAGAACATTTTCAGTGAATTTTCATTTTTGGGTGAACTGTTCCTTTAAGGAGGCAATAACACGAGAAGTGTCAGCAATACAAAGTTGTAAGAGATAATGAAAGCATATAAGTTTCATCTGGTGGGGCAGAGAAAGGTGAAGGAATTTTGTTTTCACGAAAACATGCATTGCTGTTGAAGCCTCCGAGAGCAAAAGACAGCAGGGCTGAGTGAGAGAGAGCAGTGAAAGGCCTGTTATCTGCTCCAGGAGCTTCTGTCTGTCTGCTGTCTGTGTTTGCCTGTGGCGTGAGCTCATTCTCGTAGAGACGGATCACTGTCTGTCAGGACTCTTCGGCCTCTCGAGCAGCTTCCTCTCAGGAACACGAGGACACGTTTCCTAAACCACCCATTTTCTTGGGACATGCGGGGCTGATGTCAGTATAACAGCACCTCTTTCTTGATGGCATTTTTGGTTTTGAGTGAATTCACAGGAATTGAATAACCAGTGATCTCGGCAGCAGATTTTTTTTTTTTTTTTTTTTTTTTTTTTTTTCATGAGAAAAATATGATAATTACATACAAAGTATTTTTCAGATAAATTGACCTGTACAGTATTAGATCGGATGATACCAGCAATCTTTTTCAGTTATTTACATTGGATATTTTCTTTTTCTCTTTTCTTTTCTTTTCTTTTCTTTTTCCCCATCATCTAGCACAAACTTAAAGGGATATTGAAAGATTTAACCCTCGAAGAGTGTCTCTTAAAACAGACTTGCTCTTTAAGAGCATGTTTGAGCGATTTGCTAAGAACATAGTGATGGAGTAAAAGTTTATTTATTTATTTATTTATTTATTTGTATTTATTTATTTATTCATTTATTTATTTAATGTTTTAAACTCTTTTATCCCATTTATTTTTTAATTTTAATAAAACACCATCAAATTTTAATTTTTAGAGCATCAACTAGAAATTTATGGTGCATTTTTTTTTTTTTTTTTTTTTATTTATTAAAAATAGTTTTTAGATTATCCTTAAAGGGCATCTCTTGAAAAATGCTTGCCTTTTTCATTTATTATTCTATTTATTTATTTATTTGTTCCATTTTTTATTATACATTTATTTTTAATAAAGAAGCATACGTTTAAATTGTCATTTATTAATAATAGTCCATAACATGAAAATAACTCAACTAGAAATTAACATTCGCATTCCTTTAAAAAAAAAAAAAAAAAAAAAAAAGTTCACTGAAAAATATATTTTGTGGCACAGAAATGTCAAATCTGAATATTCTAATATTCTGCTCCTCCTCAAAGAAAAAATGTTCTGAGGATGAGCAGCTGATATTTTTGGGTGAACTGTTTAATTTTAATACCAAACTCGTGCAAAAATAAAAGCACGCAGAGCTCAACACACTGTCAGCTGTAATGGAGTTTAATTTGTTTACTTGCTGACAGCATTTCAACCTGATTACACTTCATGTCCTGGAATTCTACAAAACCCAAAATATAAAGCAGCACATCATTGACGTTTTGAGGGCTTTCATCAGAAAAAGTGCTGATGTCTTGAGGACGCCGTGTTTCATATTTCTAACAATCTGTTGGGCAGTCTGTCTTTGTTCTTTGGTGCTGTTTGCCCCCCGTCGGGCCTCTTTCAGAGCCGTAGCCTCAGCTTTCATCAGTCCATTCTCTCTGTGTTCTGCTGGAGGTGTCATGCTGACCTGAGAGAGGCTGCTGTGCTGCTGACTCTTCACTCTCTTGCTTTTTTCTCCTCATTCTGTCTCTCAGAGTCCAAACTTCACTGGCATCACAGTAGAGGAGCATCAGACCAAAGCTTTCTCGAGCTCACTACAGACTCTCAGAACTGCTCTATACGTACTGGAGAACCTGTGAGCCGTGCCTTTATGAAACTCAGCAGCAGATGCTGGAGTGCTGCGGGTTTGCCAGACCATTGTTATGCTGTTGCTAAGGTGTTTGGGTCTGGTTTCTAAGGTGTTCGAGTGGGTTGTAGACTGTTGCTCTATGGTTGTTAGGATGTTCTAAGTAGGCTTAGGACATTGCAATGCAGGACTAGGGATTTTTGTTTAGCGTTGCTATGCAGTTGCTAAGGTGTTCTGGTTGTTTACTGATGTGATCTGGATGTTTTCGAATGTGTTGCTATGCAGTTCCTGGGGTGTTTTAAATAAGTTTAGGTTGTTGCTGGGGTGTTCTGAGTGGGTTTAGGAAATAAGTTTAGGTTGTTGCTATGCAGGACTAAGGGGATTGGTGTTGCTGTGCAGTTGCTAGGGTGTTTTAAATAAGTTTAGGTTGTTGCTATGTAGTTGTTAGGGTGTTCTGAGTGGGTTTAGGAAGTTGCTATGAAGGACTAAAGAGATCAGTGTTGCTGTACAGTTGCTAGGGTGTTCTAAATGAGTTTAGGCTGTCGCTATGTGGTTGTTAGGGTGTTCTGAATGGATTTAGGAAGTTGCTATGCTGGACAAAGGGGATTGTTGTTGTTCTGCGGTTTCTAGGGTGTTCTAAATAAGTTTAGGTTGTTACTATGCAGGACTAAGGAGATCTGTGTTGCTATGAAGTTGCTAGGGTGTTCTAAATAAGTTTAGGTTGTTGCTATGCAGTAGGGCTGGGCGGTATATCGAAAGAGATGATCACGCGCATCTAGTCAGTAAAGCCGGTTCCGTGATTAGCAGTTAATCTCCTACACGTGCTTTCAGATGGAGTAGCATTTAATTCACAGAGCCGTAGATCACTGACAAGCCACGCAATATCGCATTCAAAACTCAGATGAATCGCATTCGATTTTGGAAACGATATTGCATAGCTTGTCAGCGATCTACGGCTCTGTGTATTAAATGCCACTCCATCTGAAAGCACGTGTAGGAGATTAACTACTAATCACGGAACCGGCTGACTAGATGCGCGTGATCATCTTGTTCAATATACCGCCCAGCCCTACTATGCAGGACTAAGGGGATTGGTGTTGGTATGCAGTTGCTAGGGTGTTTTAAATAAGTTTAGGTTGTTGCTATGTAGTTTTCATGGTGTTCTGAGTGGGTTTAGGAAGTTGCTATGCAAGACTAAAGAGATCAGTGTTGCTCTGCAGTTGCTAGGGTGTTCTAAATGAGTTTAGGCTGTTGCTGTGTGGTTGTTACAGTGTTCTAAATGGGTTTAGGAAGTTGCTATACAGGACTAAAGATATCGGTGTTGCTATGCAGTTGCTAGGGTGTTCTAAATAAGTTTAGGTTGTTGCTATGCAGTTGCTAGGGTGTTCTGAACATTTTCATAGCCTGCTGTAAGTGATTGCTAATTTTTCAGCTGTTAAAATTGATTTTAGGTTGTTGCTATGTGATTGCTAGGGTGAAATGTTCTAGAGTGTTGCTACATAGTTAATAGGTCGTCCTAGGTGTGCTTGCTTGGTGTTGTGAGTGGTTGTCAGGCTGTTGCTATGCATTCTCTGATGTGTTCTGAGTGTTTTTAGTGTGTTTCTGTGCAGATGCTTTTTGTGAGTTTTTTTTAAGTGTGTTTCTATGCAGTTGCTAGCATTTTCTGAGCATTCAACTAGCCTGCTGTAAGTGGTTGCTAGTATTTTGAGTGTTTTTCTACTGAGTTGTTATGTGGTTTTTCAGGTGTTCTAAATGATTTTAGGGTGTTGCTATGTGGTTACTAGGGTGAGTAGCTGTAGGGTGTTGCTACATAGTCAATAGCCGCTTTTCCACTGTCGAGCCAGTGCTTTAAACGGGCCGGGCGGGAGCTAATAGCCTCGGACCTGTAGCACCAAGCCCAAAATCACAATGTGTTTCCACCGTCGGGCCAGAAGCTCCACAGCGCTTCACTAAAACCCGCCCTTAACACGCCTCTCTGGAACAACGTCACACAACCCCATCTTTTCCACAACAAAGAGAGGTTATCAGAAACTAATAAGAAATAAGTCACTGGAACAAGCGCAATCACAAAACAAACATGATAAAAGCGACCGTTTGTTTGCATGCTTTAAGATTAAAAAAGCTTCAATGTTTTACAATAATAAATGATACATTGATCATAATGAATTAATTTATCTGGATTGAAAATTAGTCACAGAAAAAAGCAGTATGAACCGTTATATCACAACTACTTGGAAGAAAGAGGACACACAGCCTGCTTATTCAGTCGAGTCTGTTTCTGTTTATTTGTAGTCACAGTATAGCCTACATCATATTTAGATGATTATTTCTATATTTTTTTCCATCAAAAATACGACCCAAGTAGCAAAGGGAGCTCCCGAACAAAAAGCATTATATTTTTATGACATAAGGTTTTCATCGGGCCAAAAAACCCTGGCCATTGGCCCCGACGAGGCACGATCAAGCCCCGGAATTGACAGGGAAACGCAACTGGCCTTGGCACGCACTTGCACGCCCGCTTTTGGGCCGACACTGGAAACGCTGCTAATAGGTTCTTCTAGGTGTGCTTGCTTGGTATTTCGAGTGGTTGTCAGGGTGTTGCTATGCAGTCTCTGAGGTGTTTTTAGTGTGTTGCTAAGTGGTTACTGGCCTTATTTAAACAGTCCCCCCTCGAGTCCGTCTGATAGTCTGAACTGTAGATATGACTTGTGCTTTGCTCAGTATGAGCAGGAGAAGAGCAAACAGCACTAATGGAACAGGAGCGGGTGTCCCTCGCACTCCTTCATCTATCTCTGTATTCCGTTCAGCGAGCTTCCCGTGGGCTGACAGGTATGAGTGTTAACAGACTCGTCTTCCTCTTCTGTACGAGTGAGAGGACACGCATCCTCGCTGTCTGTCTCTCTCGCTCTGTCACCGCGGACACTAGAGACACAAATTAGAGCAGTGCTTAGCGGGAAACAGACAGAGCCGAGGGGAGGAGGGCTACAGGAAGTCAGAAGGAGGTGAAGTAATTAAGAGAGCGGGCCAGTGGAGTCAGCATGTGAATGAAGAGATCAGACGTGGAAAATGAAGTGTCCGAGAGGAGTATGAGCAGAAACATTCACTATCTGCATCTCAGATGCATGCTATTAGCAGGGTTATTATAGTAAGCTGTGTGTGTATGCATGTATGTATGTATGTATGTGTGTGTGTGTGTGTGTGTGTGTGTGTGTGTGTGTGTATATATATATATATATATATATATATATATATATATATATATATATATATATATATATATATATATATATATATATAATTATTGTTATTATATATATTTATTTTTTATATATATAATATATTTATTTATTTTTTTAATTATTTAAATAATTAATTTTAGTATTTGTAGTTTTCATTTTCTTTTGTTTAACTTGATATACTAGAATATATAAAACTAAACAAAAAAGTTATAAAAAATATAATTTAAAAAAACTAATGAAAATTACAAAAACACAAAACAAAATTACTAAAATTTTAGCTAAAATTAAAATGTAAATAAAAAACTGATTTAAATTAATAATACAATCTATTATAGTATCATCAGTACTAATTAAGCTAGTTAATCAACAGCATTTGTAGCATAATGTTAATAATGAAATAATATTGACTGAAATAAAATAATGTCTGCTCTAGAGTACAAAACTGTACTCTAGAGCAGTTGCAGATTGGTAAGATTTTTAAAAAATATTTTTAAAGAAGTTTCTTATACTCACCAAGGCTGCATTTATTTGATCAAAATACAATAAAAACAGTAATAATGTGAAGTATTACTAATGTTTTAAATAACTGTTCTCTATTTGAATATATTGTAAAATGTAATTTATTTATGTGATGCAAAGCTGAATTTTCAGCATCATTACTCCAGTTTTCAGTGTCACATGATCCTTCAGAAATCATTCTAACATGCTGATTTGCTGCTCAAGAAACTTCAATATTAAAAAAAAAAAACTGCTTCATATTTGTGGAAACAATGCTATTTATTTATTTATTTACTTATTTATTTTTCGGGATTCTTTGATAAATATAAAGTTCAAAAGAACAGCATTTTTTTTAAAGAGAATATTTTGTATGTTATTTTTTGTCACTTTTGATAAAAGTATTAATTTAAAAGTATTTTAAAAAAAAAAAATGAAAAATTTAGTTAAAATTAGTTAAACTGTTGACATGTTTACCAGAATAACAACACATCCTGCTTTTGCTAAAATAACATCCTGGTCAGACTCAAGATGAGTCATGTGACGTACTTTAGCATGTTAGCATGCATCTGATCAGCATCATCTCTGTCATCAAAACGATTAACCGTCAGGAACGAGGGTCAAACTGAAGGAATGAAGACGGGAGCTGTGAGAGGCTTTAGTGTGTGTTAACTGGGCTCTGACGTGCCTCATCCTTGTCATCATAAATTACGACTGGATGAGAGTGTATTGACAAAGCAATCAATGGTGGCTCAGAATTCAGCCGAGGGCCACAGGCATCCCAAAATGTCAGCGTGTGATGACAGCGCCAATGAATGGATGTCAGGCCCGCGGAGGCCGCCGGAGGTAAAGCATAAGGGATCTGTCATCATGCTGCTTACTTCACACATTCTTTCAACAAGAACAGCGATTCAGGACGCATCTGCGCTCTCGTCTTCTGTCCATTTCCTAAACTTGTTTGACGTTGATTCTGAACAGCTTCTACTCCTCTTCTGATTCGCAGATCATCTGTTCGCTCCTGTTAGAACAATATTATGAGGCTTTGCACGCTGAGGCTAGCAAACCGTAAATGTTTCTTAATTCCAGGAGAATAAATTGAAATGTTCAGTCAGATATTTAGTGGTCTTTGAGCGTGATTTCATACATCTGACTTTTTGAAGTTATCTTTCTAAAGTCTTTTTCTTATATCTTCATATTTCTCTCTTTTACAGGTATCAAGACATGAGGCGACAGATTGGCTTCGAGATCCGAGACATGTGGTACAACCTGGGTGAGCCGACCTTTATTATTATTATTAAATCAGACAAAAATAGATGTAAAATATACAAGATTGTCTGTCTGCAAACTCTTTACACTTAAAAATGTTCAATTATTATTATTGCACAACTTTCTTGAATACTTTTATGGTTTATCAAAATCTGCTTGTTTCTTTATAATATAATATAATGTCCAAGTTTTGTAGTTTTGCATAGCAACTCAGTGGATAAACTGCAAATCGTTCTACATTTTCACATAATTTTCAACTCAAAACCACTTTTTCATGTCCATCGTTGTGTTAAATAAATAGATGTTTTGTTAGTAGGAGTACAAATTAAAATCCAATGAAGCCAGAATTTCATTTTTTGTGGTTTTATTCCATGTATTTTATGCTTATGTAGTGTTTATAAAATGAACTTTTTGCTCAGTTAAACTACCATTCAAAATTTTTGTGTCTATAAGATTTTTAAATATTTTTGAAAGTCTATTATGCTCACCAAGACTGCATTTTTTTTTGTTCAAAAATACTGTAAAAACAGTAAAACTGTGAGATAATATTACTATTTAAAATAACTGTTTTCTATTTAGATACATTTTAAAATATAATTTATTCCTGCGATGCAAATCTGAATTTTCAGCATCATTACTCCAGTCTTCAGTGTCACATGATCCTTCAGAAATCATTCTAATATGCTGATTTGCTGCTCAAGAAACATTTCTTGTCATTATTCTTATTATCATGATAGTTTCAGGATTTTTGATGCCTAGAAAGAACATTTATTTGAAATAGAAATCTTCTGTAATATTATAAATGTCTTTACTGTCACTTTTATCAGTTGAATGCATCCTTGCTAAATAAAAGCATTTATTTCTTGAAAAATAAGTAAATAAATAAATAAACACATAAATAAACACAAGTTCAACACTTATGTGTCCCAAAAAACCACACCGTCTTTAAGAGGTTTCCCAGCTTTCACGTACCGTAATTCACAAACTTCGGTATCATTTTATTTTTGTAAGGCTTATGTCTGGCACATTTGCATTGCTTACAGTTTTAGCACTGATTCAGGCGGGTTATTTTTCGACCGAGACACCTCACGGTTATTTAGAGTCGTGCAAACGGAAATGCTCTGAAAGTGAAGGTGCTAATTAGTGGCAGGACAGTTGAGGAAGTACCGCTGTGAAAGTATTTTCAGCTCCCACGTTCCTCTCTGAAGGAATTTTTGCCACCTCACGCTAGACGTGTTTCTCAGCAGCCGCCTTTGGTTGTTCATTAGCTCGCAGCGTTTGATAGCGGGTTTAGTCACAGGCACCAGAGATTCAGAGATGTTGGGCTGTATTCAGCGCTGTGATTGCGCCAAACTCTGAAGATTAGCGGAGCGCAGATGAAAGTCT